>JAPYZI010004490.1:0-37680 GCA_030523105.1 Ophioninae sp. A BG-2022a
ATTTTTCCAGTCTAATTTTGCACTTTTGGCAAAAACTCGGGCATATTCGAAATCAGCGGAAAATTTCCGATCAAATAGACCCTTTTGAGAGGTTAAAAATGGAAAAACAAATTTTCGTCTTCCCCCGGCCACTTTGCCGGAATCTTGAAAATCACGAAATTTCAAAAGGTTGTAGAGTGAGCTCCTTATCTGCTATGGACATTCATTGGGAGAGTTTGGAAAAGGTTTTTTCCTAACTTAAATAATGGCGTTGGATTCGTATCGATATCTCTCAAAGTTTTCCCGGAAAGTCCACTTGAAAATTCGCAAAAAAAGAGGCAAAGGGGTATGTATGGAAAAATTTGCAAAAATCAATGGTCCAACTTTGAAATTCTGGCAAAAATCGAAAAACGATCGGATTTGAATGATTAAAAAAGCATTTTGAAGAGAAAATCATAAAGAAAAGATTGAACGCAAAGTGGAGTCCGAAACCCTAAAGAAAAAAAAGTTATCGATGATTTAGTGAAAAAACGTATTTTGCCGAAAAATCTAAAAAAATTTTTGATTTTTAATATGTTTTTTATTGGTCCATTTCGATGTAACTTTTCCCCCTGAGTACGAATCTACCATTAATTTTTCCCAAAACCCACAATTTCCGTGAAAAATTGTAAAAAACTTCTAAAATCACGATTTCTTATGCTGTATGCAGTGTTTTCGACGAAAATCCGTTGATATTCGTAATCAGCTGAAAATTTCCGATTATACAGACCCTTTTAATACTTTTAAAACAGAAAAAAAAAAATGTTCGACTACCCCGGCCACTTTTCCGGAATCTCAAAAATCACGAAATTTGAAGGTCGTAGAAGAAAAAACTTCCAATGAAGCAAGATTTAACAAAATTCATTGTTTATAAACAATACATTTTCTATGAATTTTCTGATAAAAAAAAATAAATTTCACATATGAAAATTAAATTTTACGTTTTACTTAGATATAATAAATATTTAATAAATATTAATGAATATTTAAAAAGAATCGAAAAAAATGATACTTTGCTGTTACTTTATAAAATTGATTTAATTTTAAATTTAAATTCTTCGTATTTAATATTCTCAAATAAAAATTGCAAGTTTGTTTTGTAAATATTAATTGATAACAATTAAAAGTTAATATGGAGTTAATTCGATAAAGAAATCATAAAATCAATAAATCAAGAAAAATCATTAATTCGCGATGATTTTAAACAATTTTTTGTTCGAAATGATCAGTGCTTTGTTAACTTTCGTAATTCCCTCATTTTTGTAGGTTTAACTATAAACAATAGGCTTGATCCTACTTTTCATTTATTTTATCATTTCGGCTGAAAGTTCACGCGGGTTTGACAGCTCGCAACACGACGCGCAATTGTAACCCCGAAATTATGTGTCTTCCGAAATAATCCCAATACCATGAAATACAAACGTATCCCCAAGTAAAAAAAAAAAAATTACCGTTTTTTGAATTTCATTTTTGGAGAAATTGAACGTCACGGATGGAAATGGATGTTGAGTGATCGTTTCGAAAACCAAAAAAAGGCGAATTCCCAAAATGGCAAATCAGTACCTGTCGACGTATCAGAATGATTTTTTATGGCCACCCGTAAAAAGTATTCCAGTCCGAGATGAAAAGAGAACCCGGATAATGGCCGATCACCCGTCGTCTTGCGTATGTTGCGACGAACCTGGTGGTTCCATGTCACCCAATGTATACGTTGGACTACCAACCATTGATGAGCAGTGGAGTCGTTTAGGGCCTATGGCACCACTTTTGGACCCTAAACTTTACCAAGTGAAAGTTGGACCAGCTCCGGAGTTCGAGTTAACCCGTTATGACCAGCCCAATACTTATTTGAAAAAGGTTCGAAATTTGGAACATCCACCATACCAAAAACACCATTTAATTCCCATTGGGGGTAAATATGCAGAAGTTGGGCTCCACCTTAATTCAGGCGCGAGATTTTTTGTTGCTACAAATCGCTTTGATAAGTCACGACTAGTAATATTTAGCCAGCGGAGGCTGACATTTTTTTTTTTATTATTTATATAATTTATGAAGTTTCGAAGTTTGGCGAAAAAAGCAATAAAATATTTATTGCTTTTTTGTTTTATTGGGATTTATGAAACGAGCCTTTCAGGATATACCTCGAACGAACCCAAACAATCTCATAACTTATGAAAATAATTAAGGTTGTTTGGGTTTGTTTGGGTGTATTCTGGAATTAAAATGGAATTGAAATAGGATTGAAATGGTATTAAAATGGAATTGAAACGGAATTAAAATGGGATTGAAATGGAATTAAAATGGAATTATAATGGAATCACAATAAAATTAAAATGGTATTACAATGGTATTAAAATGAAATTGAAATGGAATTAAAATGGAATTGAAATGATGTTAAAATGGAATGAAAATGGAATAAAAAATGTCACCCTCCGCCGGCTAAATATCACTAGGTGTGACTAACTAAACTAATTTATGGCAAAAAAACGTTCGTAATGAATCGTTTGATATATATACCTTGATAATTGGATCAAGGATCAGGATGATTTTCTTCATCTTCATTTGAATGATGATTTTTTTTAAATTTCGGTTACTCGGTTCCCTGGGTTTTTAAGAAAGCCATCAAAAGTTCCGATTAAAAGTTTTTTTTTTTAATACAAATCGAATAATTAGTAAATTATTGTGATTTCTGTTTCTCTCCCTATTTATATGCAATTTTCAACAATTGAGACAACAGTTGGAAGCGAAATATCCTTGTCTGTACAACGTTCTCCAAAGTTCACCACCTGAAGAAATAATCAAACGCGTCGACGAGGATCGTATGAGAACAACTTATCAAACGGATTTCGGATATATCGGTTAGAATGAAAATCAATACTTCCTTATGATAGGAAATAAACCTTTAGAATTGAAGTCGAGTTAAATTTAGTTAGAATTGAATTCAAGTCATGTTGAGTTGGAATTGACGTCGATTTAAATTTAGTTAGAATTTAATTCAAGTCATGTTTAGTTAGAATTGAATTCAAGTCATGTTTAGTTAGAATTAAAGTGAAGTTAAATTTAGTTAGAATTTGAGTCAAGTTACATTTAACTGGAATTTAAATCAAGCTAAATTTAGCTGGAATTTAAGTCAAGTTAAATTTAGTTAGAATTTGAGTCAAGTCAAATTTAGTTAGAATTTAAGTCAAGTTCAATTTAGCTAGAATTTAAGTCACGTTAAATATAATTAGAATTTAAATTTTATAGAATTATTTCTATAAATTTAATTTTTAATAAATTTAAATTAATCAGTTTTTCCTTGAATAAAAAAAATCTTGCCACGGGACTTTGCCTTAATTAACGAAGTAAATATCGAATTGACGCCTCGGATTTTTTGCATCACTCATAATATTCCCTTGACCCAAAATATGATTTTTACCTTTCAACATCATATTTCCGGCCACCCTGTATAACCGGTCGAAATTCGAAGATACCGATTATCCGATCCGGTATTTTCTTGTTTAGATGATAAACGTTTGGACTACGAAGATCTTTTGACATCAACCGGAAGTGGTCGTTGTCCGAGTGATCCAGCAAGGGAAAGACTTCCGGTACTTGATTGTCGAAAAATAAGACTCCTCCAAGATTCCACCGAATCCGTAACTACACAGATCGATAAATTTGGTGTCCCAGCGAAAATGATCACTCGTCGCGACATTGAAACCGATTTCAAGGACAATGGGAATTTTACGAGTCCCAAAAACGGTTTTGGACGCGAAGATAACTCCAGAGGTATTAAAAACGGGGATGGAAGACGGGATAGTCGAGAAGTCCGTTCCAATAGGTATCAGACCGTTCAAGATCAAAACGGAAGTACGAAAGGTACTAGAGGTCAAGGTGACCTTGAGAGAGGTCAAACAGGTCGGATGCGTGCTGAGGTTAGTAACGGTCTAAAGAAAGGTGAAAACGGTACCGGAAGTAACCGTGGACCTGGTCCCGAGAGTGGTCAACGCGCCAAGGTCATTGAAGGACGAAACGATCGAGATAAAAATACAAGTGGTACCGGAAGTGGATCAGGTGGAGGAAACGGTGGTAGCGCAGCATTGAAAACCGCCGGGGGTAACCATAACCCTAATTCTAAAGTAGCCGGTGAAGTTAAGTCGAAAAAAATGAAGAAGATATTGGAGAACGAGGAAGAGGCGAAAAAACCACTTCCTCCTTGGTCCAGCGAATATCAGGATGTCATAGGACACACAGGAATGAGCATCATCAAAGATAAAATGCATCAACATGGCGGACGCTCGAGTGGAAGAAGCTTTATCGAAAGAATTGTCATGAAATGTCGAATTTGAGGTTATGAGGTTGCCAATAAAAACGTAAATCTTACGTGTTCTGCCCAAAAAAGAATTTTTCTTCCGAGGGAAGAGGAAGAAAGGGGGGGGGGGGATTAACCGGAAGTTGCTCTTTTTTTGGGAGATTTTGAACGATGGTCTTTTAACAGTCATAATTAAATTGCTATTAGTTGATTTTTATCATTGGCTGATTTATTTTTTATTTTCACTATTGCTGGAAATTAGAATATTTATAAGATTCAAATAGGTAAATGTAAACTGGAAGAAATCAATGCGTAAATATAAAATTATTAAATGAAGAAGTGAGTGAAGAAATAAATAAGAAAAAAACAATAATAATTGAGGAGTTTCGAAAAGATCGCGAGAAAAATATAGAGAAATCAGTAGTAAATGCGAAACTAATTAATGTCGAATATCACTCATTAATTACTTATATAACTCATTAATATCGAATATAATATGAAAAAAGGTGAAAAAAGAATAATTCATTTTTATGAGATACACTTTTTTTTTAAATTACAGTATTTTTTAACTTATTGGACAAAAAATGCCGTTTCGGAAAAAACGGAAAATTTGGATATTACGGTATTACTGGATGGACCGTCAAATCAAAAGTTAGTCCAAAATGGAAGAATCATCAATGTTTATAACTACTAATTCTATAATAATAATTAATGTATAGAAAATGTATAATAATGTATTATTCTATCAAGAACTATCATTCCTCAAATTTTCCAGAATTTAATAACTTTTTCTATCGAGTATTACCTTATTATATTTCTTGAACAACGGTCACTCGCGTCGCACGCATATGAACACATACATGCGTGTCCAGACCGTAATGGATGTAAAAGCCTCGATCGATAAAACAGATTTGGTAAGTCGAGAAATGGACCGCCACCAAAATTACATTCACGTTTGCATTGTGACATTCATTATTTTATTCAACTTATGATACTTTCTTGCCTTCCTGTGGATTTTTTCGACGAGAATAAAGGACTCTTAATGCCAAACGAGGTAAGATAATCGTATGGTGAGAGAATCCGCGATATCGACAATCGCACATGCGTCACGTGTGTGTTGCATCAGACCCGCAACGTAACCTCCTAACATACCGAGAGCACACAATAATATCGAGTTATGAAAATGCGTACGCGAATCAAACTGATCAACATCTGTATTAGGCACAAATGTACAAATCCCTACGAGCATCTTTGGTTCGAGCCTAGAAAACAGTTCGAAACGAAAATAATTCGTCGTGTGAAAAAAATAAAAACAACGCCACGTTTAGTAGGCTTAACCTCAAAACCTCAGCAAGAAGATTTCAACGATTCTTCGAGCGTCACGAATGAAACGATTGATAAAATTGAGAATGCGGATCCTGATGTGCCCGAAGACATTGGTATGCGGATGTTATATCGATCGACACAAAAATCACAGAATTCACAAATTACCAATGATTTCATGCGCGGTAACTCGAAAATTTTGAAAATCAAATCCCCGTTTGATAACCGCAAAATGACTTCGAAAGTAGCTTATATTGGGAGAGAAAATTTAACAGCTGCGATGAGCAGCTGCGCTGATGTCCCATCGGAAGGAGCTTCCGGAGGAACGTCGTCTTCGGAGAACATTGGCGAGCGATCAACCTGTGAGACGGGTGAATACCGTGTGCCCGAAGAACATCCGACGGTTCTTCAGAATTCTACTCCGGAAGCAGAAAGTATAGCCGGACATGCAGAAAACAACGCAGAGACAAGATTCAACGAGCTGAACATGCAAATGCTTTCTCGTCGGTTGTACGAGAAAATATTTTCTAACAGCGAGAAGAAAGATAAACTGTCTATGGACAAAGTAAAACTGATGAAAAAGGAGCTCGTAGCTTCTGGTATGAACATCAACGATGTTAACTGTATACCTGACGTGGATATCGACCTACCGGATCTGGAAGGCGCCAATATAGAAGAACATTTTTACAACATCGCTAATGATCAAATTAAACCGTATAGGAAAATAATCCATCAGATTTTGGAGGGCATACCTGAGATGCCTGAGAAATGGTTGCTTCAAGAAGGCTGGACCAGGTATAAAAATATTTCATTTTGGAAAAAATTTGCTTATTTCAGAAAAAAATATTTGTTTCCATTGCAATTTCATTGTGCTTTTATGATAGCTTTTGTTTCAAAATTTTCATTTAATACTAAAAGAATAGAGGTACTCAATTTGGCATTTGCTTATACATTTTTTAAAACTTTCTAAAGTGCCGCTTACGATTGCTTATTTCCCTCGCACTACTGTATTCCATTTGCGAAAGACCACAAGAAAAACCACATTCCTTTATAAGAAATACAAGTAAGAGCGAAGTGCACAGGAGCTATATAAAAAAAAGAATTACTGTAATTTTGAAAGATTTTATCCATGAAAATCAGTAGTTTTTCATTAACTAGTAAAAAATAAAGTAGATTGTTCGGGTTGCTGATTTAGAAATGAAGAGCTTATATTCGCAGAAGATTTAATATTGCGATACAAAAAAGGAAAAAGAAAAAATAAGAGTTTCTTTCGCATTAGAAGAATCCAAATCTTACTATCGTAGCGCAAGAAACTCTTGAGCTTAACTTTACGTTTCAAGTTTTCATCTATGTAATTTAGTATATTCATCAGTATGTTTATTTGGAAATCAGCAACGGATATAAGAACGAGGAAGGAAATGTAGAAAAAAAGAGTCTCCGTTGCCTCGGAGTAATCCAAACATTTATAGCGTATCGTAAACCTCAGGTTTACGCGTTACTTAGAATTCTTCGCGGTTAACTTTGAAGGATAAACCTGAATATTCTTCGCAGGTATTCGAAAGGGAGTACGGAGCGCGTGGATCATCCACTGGAGGATGGAATGATATTCGACGTAGAAGTGTGCACGAAGGAGGGTCCGTTGCCAACATTGGCAACAGCGGTGACAAAGTCAGCTTGGTACGGTTGGGTATCGAAAGCGTTGGTGGAGGGAAACGGTGTACCGGTGGAAAGTCGATCTTTATCAACGGACGTGTTAATACCAATGGAGAGTGGAACAAATGAGTACGGTAAGAGATTGACGGAGAGTCATAAGAGGCCAAAAGTAATAGTCGGTCATAACGTATCGTACGATCGTCAAAGAATAAAGGAGCAATATTGGTTGAATTGTACGGGTGCTCGTTTCGTCGACACAATGTCGATGCACATAGCGACGAGTGGTTTGAACAGTTATCAGAGATCCGTACTGAAAACTGAGAAACATGAGGGAAAAAAGGAGGATTGGGAAACCGTAACATCGCTGAACAATCTTGGTGACGTTTATCGTCTTTATTGCAAGGGGGAATTGGATAAAAATCCACGTGACGTATTCATTGATGGAACGCTGGCTGAAGTTCGCGAGCGATTCAACGATATGATGAGATATTGCGCTAGCGATGTAAAAGCTACCCACGAAATACTGGTCGTTCTTTTTCCAATGTTTGAAAAGAGATTTCCACATCCGGTTACACTAGCGGGTACGCTCGAGCTCGGTTCGGCGTATTTACCCGTTAATTCAAATTGGCAACGGTACATCGAGGAATCCGAATCGACTTTCGCCGATATGAACGACGAGATGAAAACTCGTTTGGCGAGACGAGCCGATGAAGTTTGCAAGTTGATACACGGGGATAAGTACAAGGAAGATTTATGGATGTGGGATGAAGATTGGAGCGTTCAACCTATCAAAATTAAGGAAACTCTCAGCAAAGCGAAACGAGAACAATACGAACGAGAATTAGAATTCGTTAAGGAGAAACGGGAAGAGTCGGACTTCGAGAAATATCTGACCGACGGGGAAGATGAGGTTGATCCGTTGGAGGAAGAATTTGGTCGTTTGAAAAAATCGCGATATTATCTGCCGTCCAAGTTACCTCACATGTCTGGATATCCAGCGTGGTATCGAAAGCTCTGTACGAAGCACGATCACGAAAATTGGGCAGCTGGACCAATCAACATTAGTACATCGATGCAAATAGTACCGAAACTCTTGAACCTAACCTGGGAGAATTATCCGCTCCATTACATAAAAGAGCACGGTTGGGGTTTTCTAGTTCCCTACAACGACGATCCTAACATCCAAACTAATTTACCACTAAAGCAGTTGTTCGCTAAGTGTTCTCTACCGAATCCAAAAAGGGAACGAGGCAACCAAGGCGACTACACAACGGAGACCTTGAGAACCGTCGTCCAGGATTATCTTCCGACAAGTGAGTTTTGGCGCTTCAAGAATACTAAGAAGAAGGATGAAGCTGAGAAGCCGAAAGGATTCTACAAGGGTAGCGGTGTTTGGTGCGACGTCGACATAGACGATTGTTGTTGGTTCTTAAAACTCCCGCACAAAGATGGCGCCGGTCGTAACGTCGGTAATCCATTGGCCAAAGATTTTCTAAACAAATTTTCGGAAAACGTTCTCGCTGGTGTTGACTCGAGCGCTGCGGAAGTATTGCAAATAGCCCAAGCTGTGTCTTACTGGAGAAACAATCGTGACCGTATCAGGTCGCAAATGGTGGTATGGCTGGGCGACGAGAGTTTACCGAGCGGTACGAGAAAGTCTCGAAACAAAACGCGATACGGTGCAATAATACCGCAAGTCGTAGTTAGCGGTACGGTAACGAGGAGAGCTACGGAATCAACATGGATGACGGCGACAAACGCTTCGATGAAACGGGTGGGTTCGGAGCTACGATGTATGGTGCAAGCGCCACCCGGATACAACATCGTTGGAGCTGACGTGGACAGCCAAGAATTGTGGATCGCTTCGGTGATCGGTGATTCCTTTTGCGCTGGTATTCACGGTGCGACGGCTTTCGGTTGGATGACGCTTATCGGTACGAAATCGAATGGAACCGATATGCACAGCGTGACTGCTAGGGCCGTCGGTATATCCAGAGATCACGCCAAAGTAATCAATTACGCAAGGATTTACGGTGCCGGTCAGAAGTTCGCCGAGAGACTACTGAAACAGTTCAATCCGACTATGAGCGAAGCCGAGGCTACAGCCAAATCCAGAAAAATGTTCGCCTTGACCAAAGGCAAACGGATATTCCGTTTGAAACCGGAATTCGTAAACCAAGACATCGAGGATCGGGATTACACGTCTTGGGAGATTTACAAATTGGCGACGTTGCATGGTAAAAAAACGGAGGAGATGTTCGATCGTGGTCGATGGGTGGGTGGCACGGAATCCGCTATGTTCAACAGGCTCGAAGAAATAGCCGGTATGCCTGAACCTGTAACTCCGTTTTTGAAGTCACGACTCAGTCGTGCTCTTGAAAGTAGTGGAAAAACGAGCGACACGTATGTCCCAACGAAAATCAATTGGGTCGTACAAAGTGGCGCCGTTGATTTTCTTCATCTTATGTTGGTTTCTATGAAATGGCTGATGGGAGATACCGCGAGATTTTGCTTGTCCTTTCATGATGAAGTACGATACATCGTACCGAGCAAACACAAGTACAACGCTGCACTCGCTATGCACGTTACCAATTTGTTGACGAGAGCGTTCTGCTCGTCCAGACTCGGGATCAGCGATCTTCCTATGTCCGTTGCCTTTTTCGCTTCGGTCGAAGTTGATACCGTTCTTCGAAAAGAGTCCGGACACGATTGCAAAACGCCATCGAATCCTCATGGTTTGCAAAATGGTTATGGTGTTCCGGCTGGCGAAAGCCTCGACGTTTGGGCTGCGATTGAAAAAGCCGGGGGTTGCGTAACGCCTTCGCATTCGATCAGAGCCAAACGATACTCCAGAGTGAACAAAACTACGGATGAAACTTCGTGATCGATTATCAAAATGTTTTTTCGAACTTGAAACTCAACGTGGATCAGTTTGATTCCGCGCAATTCTTACTCCCGAATCGCGCATGCGTATTGAAAATTCAATCGGTCGGCGACGATGATTTTTACAGATCCAAAGGTATAATGTCGAAAGCAACGAAACGCAAACACGTGACGAAAGAACTCCGACATGACGTATTAACAATACCGAGCGACGAACAAACGATCGTTCGTTTGGTCGATTCCCGAGGTAACAATCTTCACGAAATCGTCGAACATACGGGTGCTAGTTATCTCGTATCGATGCCTGTGAAATTTCGCCGTAACGTTTGGGTCAAGAGGGGCAATTTCGTACTCGTTGAACCTATCCCCGAGGGCGATAAGGTCAAAGCGGAAATCGTCAAAATTCTTACGAAGGTAAGGACTTGAGGGTGTGCGAGTCCGCACCGTTGAAACGCAATGAAATTTTCTTATTTTTACCGTTGGCTATTTTTTATTCGCGATTTTGTTTTCGTATTAGTTGTAAAAAAAATGCAACTAAGTTCATTATACAATTAAATATAAAATTTAATTGAGTTCATTGTCTACGTAAATATAAAGTTCAATATATATTTTTCATAGAAATGAAGGTTTAGAGATGGAATAGAGGAAAGTGGATTTGACACGTAGAATTTTTAAATGAAAGACAATGCAGCATCCAATTATAAAAAACAAAGTGACTTTTTGTTTATCGCGAAAAATATTGATTTATTCATCAATATTTATTTTATCCCCTTCGAAGTAACTCCCCTCAGATATAATACACTTGTGCCAAAGTTTTTTCCAATCCTCGAAGTACTTCTGATACGCCCTTTTTGGTATGGCCTCGAGCTATCCCAGTTATGATCTCTTTATCTCCTCAATCGTGGCGAATTTCCGCCCTTTCGTGGCTCTTTTCATTTTTGGGAACAGAAAAAACCTCGCAGGGGGGCAAGTTCGGTTAATACGGTGGCTGAAGCATGATAACGGTGTTTTTTTTTCGCCAAAACAATCACGAACAAGCAACGATGCGTGACCAGGTGCATTATCATTTTCGATAGCAAACAGATCGCCAAGCACACCAAAACACGTCTGACCTCAATATCTATCAAAAACAAACTAAATATAAAAAATGGCTAATAATGTCAACATATGTTGGGGACATAAGTACCGATATAACAAAAAATCGAAAGCCGGATGTACGTAGCCTGAGAAATTCGAAAAGTCACCTTATTTTTTGAACAAACCTCGTATGTGGGGAAAAAGAAAGGGAGGCAAAACTCCAGGAAGGAAAAACTTACATCAACAACTTGATAAAAGAGGAAACGGATATCAGGGTAGTCGGAAATGAGCCAATAACAACATTGATGTCAATTTCGGCATTTTTTTAGATAATGTATTTTTCAGAGAGACAGAAAGAGAACGTGGGTTGATAAATGAAGAAAACTAAACAATGGTTGTATAATTTTCGTGGCTCCCATTTGCAAAAAAAAAACAAATTATTCACGTAAAAAGAAAATAATTTTCTTTGCGTTCCAACGATGCCAACTTCAACGATACCACTCAATAACATCCGCTTCTAAACTATGAGAT
This sequence comes from Ophioninae sp. A BG-2022a, assembly GCA_030523105.1. Lineage (NCBI taxonomy): Eukaryota > Metazoa > Arthropoda > Insecta > Hymenoptera > Ichneumonidae > Ophioninae sp. A BG-2022a. The sequence goes on from JAPYZI010004490.1 coordinate 11,780, forward strand.
TGAAGTTCGCAACGTTGCGGCGCAACAAAAATCATTTTTTAATTTCTCTTTTTTCCCCACCTTAAATCCTAAGGAAAAAACCTCAATAATTATGCAAATTTTTATTCTGATAACCTGGAATTCAAATTTGAAAAGAAATACTTCGCGAAATAATGGATCTAAGGAAATACTAAAATGAGAAAAGACATTTCATTGGGCCGGAAAGATGCGAACTTCAAGTCCATTCTAAACTTATCCAAATATTGCACCCGGACAGTCGAAAGAATTTTTCTTATCGATAAATAATGAAATAAATTTTGAGGGCTCTATTTACGACGATTGTAAGGAGCTAAACAATGAGAACGGTACGAAAGTCGGAATTCAAACGTCATTTCGATTGGCAGGATCACATAAAGTTTTACAAATCGCAAAACTGTTGGCCGAAGGAGTTCGACGAGGAAGAGACTAGTGAAGAATCGAATTTGAAAACGAGGCACGAGGATGATAACGAATCGAGTGAGGATACCGAAAATGATGATGATCTTTTCGTCAATACCAATAGGCAACCTCAGGGTTTTCAAAGGTCCAAGAAACACAGTACCAGCAGTGACTCATCGGAATCCGATTGACCAAACAATGATACTCGTGTTTTATTTTCACACACGAACGGACATCTTGCGGACATGTATTATAATAAGAATTTTTCAGATTTCTATTCCATTCGTCCGGAAAGATTTTGTATCGTACGCAAACCCGCCATGTTTGTTTTTTCGAGAATAAAAATGTACAGTTGTAAATGAGATAGTCGTTAATTTTTGTTTTCCCCCACAAGTGAAAAAAAATAAGTGAAAAACCATAACAGTGATGGAAAAATGGATGAAAAAGGAAAAGAAGGAAATACGAACTATGATGATAAATTTCTTTCTCACCGGTACGCGCTGATATCGCTTTTACCCGTTCTCCTTCCTTCTCTCACTATTCAAATTTCCTCAAAATTTCTTCCCTATTCCGCCATCTTCTTCCCTGTTCAATACCTCACCAAAACTTAAACCCCATTGCGACCACAGCCGACTTACGCTACACTGGTCCAATTCCGGACTAGATGGCCATAAGGGAGAGATGGCCCATCGAAATAATTCATGGAACTGTTGACTAGGTGGCACTAGTTACCGTTAAGTTCCCTGTGTGACGCGTGTGGCAGCAAGGATACGTGAAAATTTTTGTCGAATAAAAATAAAAAAGTAAGTAAAATCTTTATTATTTGTTTGGGTTGTTTTTAATAGCGTTTAAGAAAAACTATGGCCAACTGCGCTAGATTTACCTTACACCTCAATTTGTTGAGGGTACGGGGAAACTGTGGAAAACACGTATCGGGTATAGACAGTCCTGTATTCTTCTGATTCCTTGGTATACACATTATTTGTTGAAGTACATTTAACTAAAGCCTCGGAAAAATCGGTCTCCCGCTCACTAGGCGATGCGCCAGTCAGAACAGGGCGGTATCAAGTTTGATAGTTAATAACTATTATTAAATAATTGATTATAAAAAAAGTTGACAAAAATTGGGTTTCAAACTACTTACATTTCGGGGATCCAGACGGTTATACAGTTTTTTAAAGAAAAAGTTAATAAATTCTATCTGCAAAGCTGAGATTCGAGCAAGTAGGAAAAACGTAAAAAAAAATCAGAATGATAGAAAAATTGAGGAAAAAGGAACGGAAGGAGAAATTACCAAAAACCGTGAAGTGTGTACATGGAATATAGCGTTTTATTTCCAAAGATTCAATCTGGCTAATAGCTAGTATTGTGTCCAAATACGAACCATTTAAAAATCTGATTTCATCAAATGTTTAGCAGGGATGGGCTAGAAAACCCCAATTTCGATTGACCAGAAAGATAAAAATTCCGAAACTACAAATTTCGTAAAGCTCATGCCATCAAAAGCTCACACAGTGGACGGTAATGTTCTTCATCATTTACAGTCCACTGTGTAAGCTTTTGCTAGCATGGGCTTTACGAAATTTGTAGTTTCCGAATATTAAAATTCGGAATTTTGAGCCTTCTGGTCAATCGAAGATCGGGTTTTCTACCCCACCCGGTTGAGCAAAGCACCACGAAAGAAAAAAAAAAACTTTGGTCTCTTGGTAACTCGGGATCGTCGACTCTTCATACGCAATGTACGCCGAACTTTTTTTCATATATTTTTCCAGTCAGATACCTAAACTGCATAAATATTTGTAACACTATGACGATCCCGATGACGAATCGTCTCGTCCTCATTGATTCAGGTTGATCACATCATTTGACTCGCATTCTCTATTTTTTGTTATCCCTTCAACCTGTCTCCGTTTGAGACTAAACGAAAAATCGCTTTGACAGTTTGTACCCTCCCAGTTTACATATTCTAGAGTTAATATCTCATCAATCACGTGTGTTCAAACTCGGAGAGCTTAAGAGGACGTTGGATCGACGAAACTGAAAATATTCTCTTTCTGGTCCGTTTCAATCGCTTGGAAACAAATCAATTCTGAATCCATTACTGCTCACGATGCTTACGTACATGTTATTATATGTACGTTGAAAAACAAAAAAAATATTCGATATTGAATACGTTTTCAATTTGCGGACGGAAAAATATGCATAGGGGATGTACATACAAAACGACATACTGTTTTCTATTTCTTTCATAATTTCTGTATTTTCACACCTAGAACTGTGAAATTCTATAAGCACAAGCCTTAATTATTTAACTATATAATAAACGGGCAAAATTATCAATTATAATACGTAATTAAGAAAATAGTGGTCTTGAATAGAGATCGGTGAAAAACCATTTTGTCCATACTATCCGAACAAAATGGCATAGTTTAGTAGTATATATCATAAATGTAGAAATTTGGCACAAATAAACTTTTTGTTATTTTGGGCAAATCTGCACACTTGAGCACAAAGAAAATAATTCATGCAACGTAGCCAGTTTTCTCCAGGTGTTGAGTGCAAAAACACCTGGAGAAAACTGGCTACGCTGCGTGCAATTGGTAGACTCACTATGCAATTGGTAGACTCCAGAAAACAATGGATTTCTTTTTACTACACCTAATATAAAATAAAAAAATAATAAAAAAATTTTACATTCAGTGTTGTGATGTTGGCATAGTGTCATTTTTGCGTTATACGTAGTGTCATTTAACATTTGTTGGTTTTGCATTTAATTATTTTTCCACAGTATTGAATAATAAGGATACTGTTTCTTTGTTTATATGAGTTATGATAATTCTGTATCATGATAAATTACATTCTCAATGGTTTCGGACGGTTTCCACCTACGCCTTCCCCCTCTCTTCCGAAACCCAACAGGAACGATTTGGACGGTGGTTGCACAACCCTGAGGGATGTGAAGAGATTAAATATTTATCAGGGCGACGTCGAGACACTTCTCAACGAGTAATACGTGACGAGTGAACATAGCACGCCCTCTGAAAAGAAAATCATACGACTTTGATGAAATTTGATTTACTATCGTTTTTTCTGTTTCTGACTTCTCGTTGAAGCATTCAACTTTTTTTGATAAAAGGTCAAATATATTTAAAGGCTCGAAAAAACTGATAAATTACGGTATTTTTTGCTGAGTATCGGTTGGTAAAAAAGAAAAACATCGTGAATTTTTAAATATTTTATCTTTAATTAATTCGCAATGAATTGATACTCCAACATGCAAAATCTATGAAAGAAACTTTCGTTTTTATGTAAATATTGAAAAATGAAAATCGTTTTTTTAAAAAAGTGACATGGTTGATGACCTTTTAGGGCTCTACTGTGACGGTGATCGAAATTAGCTTTTGTAATTAATTTTCTAAATTCACTAAATGGTTTTTTTTTTTTGCTAAATTAAAGGTATGTTATTCCATATATATAAAAGGAGATTCGTCTAAACTTTTATCGAAAAAGAACACAGTTGAAGTACAATAAATTGCAGAGTGATCGCCTCCTAGATGAGATGTGCTGCATTTTTGCGAACGTAATCCTGAATTGCTTTATTATAGTAGGTATACGAAAAGTACAATTTCGTTTCTAATGAGAAAGTTCATGAACGTACTACCTTAAATTGTGCACTGATGCATTTGCCTTCAGCTGTTTTCACACGTGATCAGACATCGCGATGTCTCCGGTCCCTTGGGATTCCGATACTACGAAGCAACATTGGAAGAGGAAAAATCGATACTGGTGACTGATATTGCACAAGCGTTTCTGATGGGTGGAAGTGTCCAATTTCATCGGGAGATAAAAAATTATATAAAAAAAGCAAATGTGAAATTGTGTATTGAGAAATTAACGATAGATGATAAATCACTTTTTCGTTTTGAAAAAGCCACGAAATAACCTCGTTGAGGTTGAAATTAACCGTCCGGTCAATGACCAGGTATCCATTTCAGCTTTGCAGATAGAATTTATTAACTTTTTCTTTAAAAAATAGTATAACCGTCTGGATCCCTGAAATTTAAGTAGTTTGAAACCCAATTTTTGTCCAATTTTTTAATAATCAATTATTTAATAACAGTTATTAACTATCAAACTTGATACCTCCCTCGATCAATAACCAGGCACGATATTGTTTATTATTTATTTAAACGTCAAATTACCTCAATACTTTAATAGGTAGTCTCTTTAGTGTGCATAAGCCCAACATTCATGCGTAATAACTTCAGTGAGTACCCGGGTACCTAGTTATTCCTGGTTATAAATACGGTGGTGACACCATATTTTTTTTAACGGTGGAAAACTATTTTCCCACTGTTAAAAAAAATACGTGATCCTTATCAAATAACGAAGGGAAAAAAATATGTGTTTTGAACATAGCTGAAATATTAAGTGCACAAAAAAATAAACATTAAACGAATTTTTTAAATTAACGAAAAAAGCTTTTTTATCTTCACAGTAGGGGATTATTTGAAAATCTAAAAAATTCATAATTTGTATTCCTTTGTGTGTAAACGAGACTGGGATAGGTAATTACAGAGATTCTACGTGCTCGGAAAAAATGGTGAGCAAGGAAGGTAGGAAATAGGGAGGAAAACCCGGCAGTTCCAAAGAGGGCAAAACAATACTCGTAACTCATGAAATATTTCAGAACGACATTGAAAAGGTGGAGAGCTGCGTATATATGGATGCGATGAAAAAGTAATTTCGTTCGGAGATCACAGGCGTTTTGCGACATATGAATTTTTTTGTCGAGACGCGAACAAAGGATGATAAGGAAAAGAGTAGTTTAAAAATCACGTCTAACTGGGTTAGTGTATTGCAGAAATTTATCGCAGCAGAAAATATTAATACATTTTAAAAAGTAATGACTTCAATTAGATTCATCAATAAAATTCACCAATCCAGTAAAATAAATTTTATACAGTAAAATAATCCAGTAAAATAAAATTTATACAAAATTCAACAAAAATTGCGAAAATAAAATTCACTAATAATTCAATAAAATAAATTTCACTAAAAATTCAATAACTTGAATTCACCAAAAAATGCAATAAAACAAAATTCACCAAATATTCAATAAACCAAAATTCACCTAAAATCCAATAAACCAAAATTAACAAAAAATTCAATGAAATAAAATTAAAAAAAATCAGTAAAATAAATCAGTTGACAATAATTGCTCAAACGTCAAAAATTCGTGACAGTGTAAGAAAAATGACAACGTTGATGGATAGCAAAAATGTTCGCACGCTTTTCGTTCATGTTTCTAGGGGTGGGGGGTAGTGGTCCGTTGAAGGGTCTCGAGATGAGAAAAAGGCCAGTGAAAAAAGAGAAAAGGTTGAGGCTCTCCATATTCATTTCTACGCGATACCTATAAGCCAAGCTCGGAACTCCGAGGGGAATAAAAGAAAAGGAGGCTACACACACTCGTAGGAGATTTCAAGCAAATCGATGACACTTTTTCCACCACCTTTGGACTATTTTGCAAAATGTTTGACACTTTGGAAGCTGCCAGCTTTTTTTTACCTCCATTCTTGTAATAAACGTCTGCATGAAAATATTTGATGTTTGAAGACGTTCGTGTAAAAAAATCGCTGTTGCATGATAACAATGATATACGATATACGAGCATACTCTAATAACGCGAGGGAAGTGTCACGACGAATCTCCGTTTCTTCAGAAAACGTTCTTCGACAATCAGCTGGGAAAATCTGTCGTAACGCGAATCCCTCAGCTTTGGTTCTGACGTAATAAAAAAAATGGTGACTTATGTGTTATTTTCCTATGTTGTACACTAACACACGTATTGTTGAATAAATACTGGTTTTCTGTGTTTAAGGATTTTTTGTGTTATACGAATTTATAGATTAATTGTTTAAAATGTGTACGAACCTTCTTAACCCTTAACTGGTTTCGTGGGGTGGCGCGGCCCCCACGCGTCATATTTTTTTGAATTTCTTTAAAACTATACACCCTGCACGGCGCCATTTTAATTAAGTAAAAAGAATTACATTAATAAAAATTGATTGGTTCAATAAAACAAGCTTGTTATTTATCTTTTTTAAATAAAACTTAAATATTGTGGAGGCTGAGCGGCCCCCATAAAATCAGTTACGTTAGTCAATTTTACGATACCAGTTAAGGGTTAACAATCATACTCAATTGTGAATAAAATTTGATAAACTTTGAACGTCTAGAAATCGTGATATATGTTGTAAAAAATCGTTTTTTTTTTCATAACTTCCTACAAGACCTCGTATTGTTGCAGTTGCAGTTTTTACCACTGAATATATCTCGATTACCAAACGGTGAAACCTTTTCAAATTTTTTATACGTTATAATACGAGGCTCAAGAAAATTCACGTAATTTTACGAACAATTGTCTTTCAAAAAATTGTGTCTGATGATTTTGCCATTACTTTGTTTATACAATTGTGATTTTGGAGCAAGAACATCCTTAAAGCTGTTTTATTTACAGTCAGAGTGCACACCTACTCGAATGATATTTACTGAGCGGATAAAATGTCCATTATTTCGTTTTATCATGGTTTGACTGTCGACAATAAACCTAGTCAATTTTAATCGAATCACTTGGGAGAAACAGAAATGACGATAATTTGGAAATTTTATCACGATGGATTATTAATCGCTAATTAAACAAATGTTTCTTCGTTGAATAATTTCTAGTGAATCTAGTTGATATTGCTGAGTGAGTATAAAAAATCACAAAAATTCTTGAAAATTTAAGAAACGATAATTATTAAGGAATTTATAAACCTTGAATTATTTGAATTAAAAAAAAATAAGTTATTTAGTCGATATGGGCGTATCAATTTAACACTTTGGATTATCGAAAAATTCGGAAAATATTATTTGGGCAAAATTAAGGATCACGTTATTTATTAGGCTAATTATCAAATATCTAAATTGCGTTGTCACGTTATTGGTAAATAATTTATAAAATAGTGGGATATTTATTTTCACGATAAATAAATAATCGATCTTCAGAAATCTTGGCAAAACATTTGTTGAACGTTTTAGTTTTCACGCTTTCATAGTACGTTGAATTATTATTAAAAGTAGCAACGATTGACCAACTGACAACATAATTTTTTATTTCACCAAATCTTTTATGTTCCTGCAAATAAACTCAAAGAAATCCCAAAGAAAATCGAAATACAAGAAGGGTGAGATAAAAAATGTTCAAAGATGTGGATGTAATATCAAACTTTCGCAACATTGAATCCCAATGAAAATGGATTTTTCTACGCTGCTGAATTTTATTTAAGAGGCTTACGAGACGAAAATCGCTCATGTGATTTCTGGAATCTTTATTGAAAATCAAAATGCAATAAAATATTGGGGTTAATAATAAAAATAAGCGATTTCGAGGATAAAAGAGTCAAAGCATGGGCAAGCGGTCACCACTCGCAGTAAAAGCTGCGTGTAGCGGTGCTTAACTTTAGTGACAGTTAAATATAAAAATATAAATATTAAATTTATATTCTTATAAGTAATTTTTTTATATACAAATATTTATATTTATAAATCGGGTTTTATTTGTAAATTATATATCTTTAAATTAAATAATATTTTTTTGAATTAATTAAAAAAATTTTAATTACAATTTATATAATTTTATAAATCCATATATAATTTTATAAATCCATAACTTAAAAAAATATAAATACATATAAATACAAATATTAAAAAATAGAAAACATATTAATTCATAAAAAAATTATAAATTAATATTTATCCGATGTATAATTGTAAATCAAACATAAATTTTATCGCGTCTTACGGTGCATAAAAAATTATACGAAATTTTTCGAAAATTGGAGGTATTCCCTTTTACGTCAGTTTCAAGATTTTACGGCGAATTTTTCACTGTTCGCTGTCAACGCTCAGGGAAAGGGAGGATATCGCTTTGTAGAGTAATGGTTTGCCGTCTCCTGGACGGATTATAACAAGCCAGATGAACGAGTGAAGAAAACTCTCCCGTAAGATTGCGCGATTTTCTTCAATGGGCTTTTTTGCCTCTTGCCAGTGCTCCGTCAGTTAAACCCTTTTTTTCATCTCCTTTGCTATACCTTTATTTTTTTTCCTTCGCGGGCCTGCGGAATTTCGCTTCTCCGAGTCGAAAATGCTTGGCCATATACAACCCTCGAGAACCCCCAATCTCCCGGTTCTCGGTTCCTTTTCCTTTTCCCTACGGTGAGCATCGCAAAAGGTGAAAAATATTCTTAAGGCTTTGGTTCGATTGTAGGAGAAAAAAAAAACATACGTCCCGTGTCAAACGCGAAGCACCAGCCCTACTATTTCTTAAGGCCAAGTACAGGCTGTATCACGTGACGTCCGGGTGCGAGAAAGATAGATGGTATTTTCGAATCGCGATTTTCATAAATAAATACATTTTTTCTCGTAAAATAATTAATTTTGTAGAGTCAAATATTATTAATTTCAGAATATTTGTATATTATATTTTATGATATATTTTTTATAATATTTTAATATTTTATTTTATAGTATATTGTTAATAATATTTTGATATTTATCTTTTATAAAATATTACTATATTTTACTTACTTATTATTGTACTAAATATATTATAAATATTAATATTAATAATACTATATTTATAAAATGATTAATATTATATTTTATAAAATATTATTTATTTCTTATTTTTTTAACATCAAATAAAAATTGCTCTGCGCACATGAATTCTACCGATCCCGATGCCCGGGTTTTTTTTTTCTGGAACACCGTGACTTATGGAAATACAGTTTCTGCAGACGTTAAGAGTTTTTCTCGGAATAGTGTTTTTCAAAAAGGTGGCCACTGTCAAAGGAAAAGTTTTGAAGATATCTATTTCCAATTTTGAGAGAACATTTTTAACGTCGTTCCCTATTGCGCTATGGAAGCTTTTTTTTAATCTTCCTATTTTTTTTTTACGAAAAACTGTCGAAAAAAGTGTCAAAATCGATACTTTTCGTTCACACATTTGGATATTTTCGAAAAAAAAAGAACTTTAAATCCTTAATTACTCGGAAACTATTGATTTCCGCACACTATACTATATAACCTTATTAACTGTACACAAGCTCTACTTTTACCCTTTAGAAGAAAGGCACCAAATTTTTAGCCACCCTGTATATTATATACAGGGTGACATTTTTTGTTACTTTTTTTTCATGAATGTTTCTATTTAAAATGCGGGGACTTTGAAAAAATAATATCTATATATACATATATACACACACGATTACTGGAAATTCAATATAGTTTACTTTAAGGGGTACAAGAACAGCTCGTTTGCATATTCATACGTATTTCACTTTCTTTAAAAGTCTCGGTCACAAGTTTTTCAAAACGAAATAAACGAACGAGAAAAAGGTGAGAACTGGTTATAACCGCTGGACGAACGGATAATGAAAATTCGAAAAGTCGTAGCTCCGTTCATTCATCCGAGGAAATATACTGTTTTGATCACGTGACGGGCGTTGTGTATTGCCCATGATAATTATCTTTATCATCGAGGTGCGAGAGAGTGAGCATACCGATTGCTTGGCGAATCGCTTTCAACGAGTATCTCGAAAAATTCTGATAGTATCGTTGCGAGAACCGTCGCGCGGGCACAGCACAAGTGAAGCCTTCTCCTTTCTCTATCTCGTTTGCGATCGAGATATAAATTGAGCAAGGTTACCGACTTACATCGATTCACGAACGAATTCCGATAAATCGTTGTTAAAAATACGGACTCTCATGTTGATCGAAAAACGAAAACAAAAAAACGAGTGTAACAAACCCAAACAAACCCAAACGTTCGTTGGAGGAATCGGCAAACGTAAAAAAAAAGTGTAAAACGAATAACAAGGGTGGTGACAAAGTTGGAGGAACTTAGGGGATAAAATTTAGTGAGTTTGGGTTTGTTTGGGTTACGTGGATCGTGAAAAAAATTGGAGAAACTTAGAGGATAAAATTTAGTGAGTTTGTTTGGGTTTGTTTGGGTTACGTGAGTCGTGACAAAGTTGGAGACACTTAGGGGATAAAATTTAATGAGTTTGGGTTTGTTTGGGTTACGTGGATCGTGAAAAAGTTGGAGGAGCTTAGGAGGCACAATTTGGTGATGAAATGGGCGAGTACTTAGAGGATCGAAAACTTTGCATTCACAAGTGTATTGGGAGTAAGAGATACGACGAGGGAACGAAAAATGAAGCTGAGCTAGTTTCCCGGTGACGAAGGAACGAACGATTCCAGGAGGGAATAAATCCTCGAGGATCAGTGAATATCTGAAAGGCTGATCGAGAGAAAGTGGTGGAAAAGTTTTAAGAAAACAAAGAAAAAGAAAGCGGAAGAAAAAATCGTAAAGAAAGCTGAAGAAATAGGTGGCGAATGAACGAAATCGGACGGTACATGTTGGAGATAGAGAGGAGGAAAGAGACAGAGAAATCTTGGGCATCCAACGCGATAAAAAGTCATTCGTAGATACATCGAGTTTGGCACGAAAATTGTTTGAACTATATAGTCCATACTTCATCCAGTCTACCTTCAATGTCCCTATATCTGAAAGAAAAAACAACTTCGTTGACTCGTTTCAGCAGTGAGGTGGAAAAGACACGAAAAGAGTGATCGAAGTTATCCCAGATGTCGAAAAACTCGAAAAAAGTGGTCCGAACGTGATATCCTTTCGGTCTTTACCTCGATGAAAGTTCGATAATCATTCGGGTGTGAAAACGAGGCGATACGATCGATCGCTAGGATTTGTCGTCGTTGATTGTTAAGGCACAGGATTGTCATAACGAAACGAGGAAATATGTTGAACGCTGACGACCCAAAATACGAAGCTTTCTGGGAGGCTCTGGATCAAGAAAATCTTACAGAAGCTGAATATCTCAATAGGATATTGGGACTGAAGTATTTACCGATGAAACTCGTCGTACCTTTGACCCTTGCTTACGTCGCTATTTTCGTAACCGGGGTCGTTGGTAATATTGTCACTTGCATCGTCATCGTAAAGAATACAACTATGCACACACCAACCAATTACTATCTCTTCAGTTTAGCCATTTCGGATCTCATACTACTCACGCTTGGTAAGCTTTTAACGAGCCTCAAAAACGTCCGAAATAATTCATTGCTAAAATACGATTCGTTAACGGGGAACGAGAGATACGAAAAAAAAGCATTTTTTTGTATTTTTTTTTTATATTGTATTTTATTTATTAATATTTTTAAACGTATTGTATATTATTAAGTATTAATCTAAGAGTATTCTATTAAATTTTCATTTTAAAATATTGAAATTTGAGCCAGTGGAAGGAGGGAGAACTGAGTCATTAAAAAAAAAAGTTTCGATCCTGTAGTCGGGATAACCCTTCATCAGAAATTATAAAACCAACAAAATTTCTTTAATCCATAATTTTATCTTGTATTTTAACGAAAGAATCAACAAAATATTCATTTTTTGAATTTTTTGTAAAGGTGCAATAAAAAATACTTTGATTTTTTGCAAAAAATTGATGTTTTTATTTAATTTAAAAAATTGTTACCGGTTATTTCGGGCAGATATTAGAGATCGAAGTGATATTAATTTTTGCAAAATATACGCTAATGGACATTTCGAGCAAATATTAAAGATCGAAGCGATTCATTTTTGGCTTTGCTGGTCGACACACAGCCACTGCACACATGTACACTCATGTAGATCAAACGACGTTCGTAATTGTTTTTGGGTAGAGCTTTATAAAATGGCAGTTGGTAAGGTCATTTGAGTCTAGCTGATTGCTATTTTGGTACTTCATTTTTGATAATAATAATTGAACACGTTTATTACCAACATTTATCAAATAATTATTTTCTTACGATGATTATATTATTCTCAAATGTATTGTATTTTTCTATTTCAATATTGAAAAAATAGATATAAAAATAGAATCGCCGTAAAAAATGTTACGAAAAATTGAAACTTTTTGAAAGCGTATTTTTTTTTTGCAGGAAGAAAATTCCATTATTTCCAAATTGAATACCATTTCTCTTGAGTTTGTTTGGTTCCACGTGTCATTTGAGTGTGAGACAATTGAAATTTTCAAACTGTCATTTTTTATGGATTAATCATTTTTATAGTAAAATAAAAGCATCAACTTCTGTGTCTATGAACTCTACAGACGCTGATACTCGTTTTTTTACTGAAAATTCAATCACCGATGAGAAAACCGGTTTCTAAAATTTGTTATTTGATATTTTTTATTGGCACGACCCAACAAATGTTCTTAATTATATTTATTTTCGGATTTCCTTGCGGCGTGAGTTTACGTCAACCGCAAATCATTTAAACTAACAAAAATTAATTTAAATAATAGTTAAGGTCTGGCAAACCCAAGTTTATTTTGTGCGTAAACTCGAGACGAGCTGTGCCAGTGAAATAACGTGAATTGAAGAAAGATTTCATCAATTTATTTCCAGCTCAATATTTTTACACGCGGATTTTGTTTCCATTTTTTTTTTCGATTGATAATACTATCAATGTCGTGACAAGAAAAACGACATTTTAAGATTCCGTCAGAGAAGTTGAATCGATCAAATAATTTATTCAGGATTCTCTGACAAATCGTTTGCTGACGGATCGACCATTTTAACAGAGCTGTCTAGTTCGACAAATCTCCACTTGGAGCCGATCTTGCATTGGGGTCTAACCTACTCTGCTTTTCTCTCCCCCTTTTTTTTAATAAACTTCAATAAAAAGACAATAAACTTCAGCTCACCTCATTCATTTTATTGGTACTTTGAAGTTTAGTTCCTGGAGATTCCGGAGTGGCGCTCATTTCCGAATTGCTTCGTATAGCCAATATTTATGGTGTACTCATTATCCACTATAAAGTATCGTACTGATACGTTATCTTATATTTCATCATTGCGGCAGGTATGATAATTAAATCTCACATGCAACGTAATAAGTTTATGGGATTACGATGAACAAATGAAGAACCGATAAAATACAACTCTAGTGTTCCAATACAAATTTTTCGTGCCTTCGCAGTAGGTTATTGCCCTTCGTGTTATCCCGGAGACAACTTTCATTGTTTGGGTTTAATCGTTTAGATTTTAATCACAAATGGAAAGTTCCCTAAAAAATTTGAATTTTTCCTCAAATTGACAATCTGGAGATCGCGTCATGCATGATTCCAAGATAGAGAATGAATGAACGCTTTTTGAAATGAAAACAATATCGATCGATGTAAATAACGTTTTATCAATTTAATGACATTGGGTTTTTCATTGGCGATGACTCGAGCTCCTGCAAAAAAGTTTGAGGAGCAAAAGACGAAAAGATGGTTCAAAAAGTAGAAATCGTAAATTTCCAAGTTTAAATTACGTCTTATATGTTTAGTATTACAAATTACAAATTTAATAATGAGAAAAGACTTAGAAATTATAATTTGACTTTTTTTAAATAATAATTGAAGTGAAATTCGATGATGTTGGCACGTTTTCGACTGCGGTTTTGTCAATGACTGTACATGGATATTTTTAGTCTGATTTTATTTTGTTTATTTTATTATTTTTATTTACTCATATTTTTAATTAATTTTTTAAATTTTATTTTCGTAAAATTATGCCATCAGGCTCCTCGTCAGAACTTGTACGCAGCTTTTTCCGAAATTGTTTTTTCGATCATACTAGCTACTTTTGTATATTTTACTATTTCCCTCGAAGTAAGACACCCTGTATCTACTGATAACGGAGTTGCGATAAAAGTGATTGGAACGTGCGTCTAAGTAGCACGTTTGTGTACACAGGGGTTGAAGTGAATAAAGACAGGAACACTAAAAGATCGACGAGAGCTCACTTGAGATTGTTTACTGATCGAGATCTTTGAGCAATTTGCGTCATTCGGAAAATCCAATAGTGCATGTTATCAGGACACAGGAATACGTGAATTTTTCCCCCCACTCTTCGTTAAATTCTCTTTATGCAGAAATTATAAAATCAGTGTTTAAACAAATATTTTCTAATTAGAAAAAATCGTGTTAGCTATTTTTGTAGCGTGTAATATTTTTTATATAATTAGCGAGAGATTAAAAAAAAATAATTAATATTCTTTTGGTAATTATATAGTTTTGTGAATTTTCCTTAGACTTTCGATTTTTTTTTCCGATTCATCGTTTTCTGTATTTTATTTAGGTTTTGTTTCGGAAAATATGAGTAATTATTTTATTCATTGTTTTTACCATTAATGAGATTTTTGAAATAAGATTTAATTTAAAAAATACTGAAATAAAATAGCGTATGGAAATGCATGTAGATGTTTTTATTTTTTGGAAAAGTCCTCCATTATTATTTACCAAAGAACAACATTGTTTTCGAACGAAAATGAAAACTCAGTTTTTTTTATTTATAAAATTATATTAAATTTATTTTGTTAAATTCGTTGTTGGGACTGGAGGTTTAGCGATCAATTTTTTTTGGGGACGTCGATATACTCTGGTAGAAACTTTTTCTTCAAAAAGATTGGTTCTGATGGCACGGAGCTCGAGTCTGTTTTGTTGAGAATACGGACTTTACCAGGGGGTTAACTTTCGGAAATCGAAAAATCATGAGGTATCGTGTAAACTCAATTCTCGACTTTTCCATGATTTTTTTTTCTTTTTTGTCCGCGTAACTTTTCACTTTGTGAAAAGCCACACTCGAAAATGCTTTTCAACTCGCAGTTAAGGATGTTCTCGCGCTATACGAATTTAAAGATTAATTGTTTAAAATTTGTATGAATCTTCTCAACAATCATACTCAACTGTAGGTAAAATTTGAAAAAGTTTGGCTGTTTAGAAATCGTGATATTTGTTGTAAAAAATCGTCTTTTTTCATAAATTCTTATAAGATCTCGTGTTAAGGGGGATCCTGCTTTAAAAAGCTCGAAAAATCAATTTTTTGGGGTATAATTAAACCATATTTATTATGAAACTGATAAAATATAGTTTTATTCAACATTTTTATATGGGTGTATATGATTTCGTTGGTCATATAATAGACGATGTTTATAACGATTTTTCTGTCTTCTGTACATAACGAATAAAACTGGCATGAATTACGAAAACACGAAAAAAAAAATCATCACGGAAAATCCACATTAAAGATAAAAAAGAGAATCCTACAACACTCATTTTCTATAGTCATTGCCTCATAAGCGATACCTCGTAAATGTTACAAAAAATGATATGGCATCAATTTTTTAAACTTTATTACATTTTCAAATATTTCTTTATCTACGACTACAAAACAATTAAGGAATCAAGGACAAATAAACCTCTAAATTTTTCGGTATTTTTCAAAAAGATTTATCTCTGCGAGAAATTATCGTAAAACAGAACAAAACAAATTGAATCTTAAATTTTCTACGATAATCTTTTGGTTCTACTTGTGGATTTTTTAATTATATACTTCAAGCTTTGATGTACTTTTTTTTTCAATCATTTTTCGCAAAGCTACTGCTCTTTGAAAATCACGTAAATTTGTTTTTTTTTTGTCTTGAACCCTTAATTGTTGTATGTATTACAAATTTGATATGCTGTGTAGGAAAACAGAATTCCAAATATAAAATTTGATTATTTTGCGATTTTTGAAAAATGGCATGTCAATTATTTTGAAAATTTGTTGACGATGCAATATCGATTATTTTTCGAAGTATTGACAATGCAATGTCAATTATTTTGAAAATTCGTTGACGATGCAATATCGATTATTTTTCGAAGTATTGACAATGCAATGTCAATTATTTTGAAAATTCGTTGACGATGCAATATCGATTATTTTTCGAATCATTTACAATGGAATATCGTTTTTTGGTTCTTTCACGTATATCCAGTAACACGTGCAAGCACCATCTAGTATTTATTTCATACTTGTTGTGGGACTCAACTCCTAGATTTTCCAAGTCCATTTTGTGCAATTGACACCAGACACGTTTACTATCCACTTCACTCTGTTTTGTCGTCCCTTTCATTGCAGATTCCGCGACTACTCTTCGATACGTCTGTTACGACTTTCCTTCCAATATATGTTTTATTTGCGAGGTGAAAACACGTCGGAGATACATGGAATGCTACTTAAAGATTTGCTGAAAATAATCCAAACTTCAGTTATCACATTCCTATGGGAAATCAATATTTATTCTCCGTGCTGGATGATCAAAAAGTGACAGTCGATAAATTTATTTGAGGAGAATGCTTCTAATCCATAAATGGCTTAATTTTTTTTTAAATAAATATTTCGTTGAGTTTACAATCGTATTTTTATTTACATACTTCATATTTATTTACCTAAATATTTATTTACATACATATAAAGTACTTTATATTTATTTACATAAATATAAAGTTTGGAAAAAAATCGATTTCGTGTTAAAAAAAAATCGATAAATTGTTTATAAAATTAAAAATATTATCTTGAATCCGAAAATCCCTATTGTCTTCTATAAAAAAAAGTAATTACGAAGCAACTGTAAAAATGTCTAATCCATTTATGCAATCGTGTTGGAATATTCTGTAAGATTAAAAAAAAGTAGTTTTGAAAAAAGCGCATTTGAAGCATTATAAATACTTATTAAATGCTTAAAATTTATGCACATGAATTCTGATTAAAAAAAAAAAACATTTCGAAGCTTCTCTCGACACCCTGTTACGTATATCTCGAAACGTGGATTGATTTATTCAGATTATATGCAATTTACTTTCGTCGGAGGTTTGCAACAGATTGCGGGGGAGAGTTTAATGATCTTGAAAAAAAAGTATCTTGCAAACGATGCGTGGAAAATCGACTGTAATAGATCCCCCACGAGAGATTGGAATGTCTTCTTAGACGCGTAAAAAAAAGCACATATTCAACTAGGAAAGAAAAAAGTGAGCAGGGCGTAAATATTTATGAATATCTAGAACTCTATCATTTTTCTTATACAGGAGAGCAGTATACATGTGCATACATATGTAGATATTCTTATATTATATTCAAATGGATTACCCTTTTTTGTAACGTGGTCTTTTTCTTCGTCAGGTTTACCCAACGAAGTGAGTATATTCTGGCAACAATATCCATGGCCCTTGGGTGTTGGTCTTTGCAAGATAAGAGCTTATGTTTCAGAAATGTGAGTAATGATCTTCCAATGATGGTGTTACAGCTATAATAACACAAATCGATAATGGCTATTTGATAATCGTAATATTTTGGAATTCGTAATCATAGTAATCGTAATGGCTCTTTGATAATCGTAATAATTTGGAATTAGCAATCATTGTAATCATAATGGCTCGTTAATAATCGTAATCCAAATTATCAACTTCCTACCTTAAAACGATCAAACACAATATTATTTTATTTCGATCAGTTTCCCCTTAACCCTTTGTAGCCCAAGATCATACAATTTTTATTTACTTTGGAATATGATAGGTTTAAATTTAAAAAAAAAAAACACGTATTTCTCAAAAATTCAAAAATATTTATTATTTTTTTTTATTTATTTGGCATTTTAGGGAGTGTAAAATTACTGCAACATTGAGTGAAACTAAAAGAAAAAATGTGCTTTGCAATATATGAACAAAATAATTTACTTACCTATATGTTTCGACGAAAGAACTACAATTTTACACAATTTTATTATATTTTTATAAAATTCAAACTTTCAACGAGTTTCGACTCGTCACTTTCACCGGGACACGAAATTTGAACTTGCTAAAACTACTAGTTCCGCAGTGACATTGATTTCAATGATCTAAAATGTTTAGTATATATTTTAGCGGGATTGTTGAGATTTGTTACAGAAATGTCACACGAGTCTATAAAGGGTTAAAATGACGCGAATTGATCGGCAGGTCATCATACGTCTCCGTATTGACGATAGTGGCATTTTCGTTGGAACGTTACCTCGCGATATGTCATCCGTTACGAGTCTACGTAGTGAGGGCCATGAAGAGACCAGCGCGTTTCATATTGGCCGCTTGGGTGATAGCTCTCATCTCAGCGATCCCTTTCGCCGTTTACGCGAAAGTGAATTACGTCGAGTACCCACCTCACTCAGGGAACGTATCAATGGATTCAGCGATATGCGCGATGCTGCTACCCGACATGCCAGCTCTGCCGATCTACGAGCTAAGTTGCCTCATCTTCTTTCTCATTCCCATGTTCGTCATTATCGCTCTTTACACCCTGATGGGTCTGAAGATTCACGAGAGCGCGAAAAACTCAACGCGCACGGGGATTACTCAGGCATCGGCGCATTGGGATTCTAGGCAGATACAGGGAAGAAAGAGTATCGTTCGGATGCTGAGTGAGTTGTCTTTCAATATAAAGATTTCAGTTTTCGTTATAGCGTGGATGTATTGGCTAAAAAAAGAAAAACGAAAAACAATTATTTAGAGACAATACTAATAACTATATAAGTACGTAGGGATTATTTATTTAATCACATTGTATAAACAACCCTGCCCTGGCCAGTGATTCAACTTGGTTTTCGTAAAAAGTAATTTGAATCGAATTAAGACGTAGCTTTACTTCAGCTCGGTCGGTACAGCCCATTGCAGCAGTTTCCCTAACACTTTTGCCGGTCGATTTCTTCAGCAGTTAATTTGGAGTAAACGAAAAAACAAATTTTTCGAAAACTAGGTTGTTAATCGGTTCTGCTATTTTATGGTTCCAACGTTACTGTCTTTCAATGCATACGTTCAATTTAATCTCACGTTTTAGGGAAACGGATCGCATTTTTTTTCGTACTCATTAAGACGTAGCTTTGGCCCGACTCGGTCGGTATTACCGATCGAGGAAATACCTATAGTCGGTATAGTAGATATCCAAGTATTTCCTAATAGGCTCTTCAGAATTTTTCGAAATTTCGAATAATGTCAGATTGATAAAAGAACGGCTGCCTTCTTATAAATTTCTCGAATCAATGAAATTTTAGTAGATCGTATTACCATGCAGAAGCCGTGATGGATATTATGTAAAATAAAAACGTTTGGGTTCGTTTGGGTTAACGTTTACATAATAAAAAAGCACCAAAGTTATCACTCATTATTTTGTAGAATATTTAAGTTTAATTAATTTCTATTTCAAACGTTTTTATTTGATGTGAAATAAAAACGTTTGGGTTTGTTTGGGTTAACGTTTGCACCAAAGTTATCACTCATTATTTTGTAGAAAATTTAAGTTTAATTAATTTTTATTTCGTCAATGAAAATTTCGTACTTTCACTCGTAATTTAGGACAACTGCGTTATTTTTTCAATAATCAAAACAATCACGGAAACCCATTTAAAATGCTTTTTAACTAACCGTCGTTTTTTATCGATGTTTTTTTTTTAAACAATGCATATTTCTTTTTCAATTTCATGAAGCCTTTTAGCAGACTATCGGATCGTGAAAAAATTTGTATTCCTCTCGACAGGTACCGTGGTCGTGATGTTCTTCATTTGTTGGGCTCCGTTTCACGCTCAAAGATTACTTTACGTTTACGCCCAGGAGGCTGATTATTATCCGGATTTAAACGAGTGGCTTTACATTCTGAGCGGTTGTCTTTACTACTTCAGCACTACGGTTAATCCACTTTTGTACAATCTCATGAGTGCCCGATATCGCAAAGCTTTCAAGAAAACGGTGTTCCGATGCGGTGTCACCAGAAATGATAATTCCATTCCAAAGCCACGAAAAACATCTGGAAGAGAAGCTAATTTGTGCAGGTTCGATAGTTATACCGATAAACTTGGATATTTTCGGATATTCACCATTCAGTCAATTTGCGGTTCATTAAACAAATTGCATTGGAGATATTCATGATGCTGACATTCGCATTATCGAAATTGAATAAATCTGTCATATTAATTATCCAGATTCATCTTGATCAGACTTAGTCTGTAAATTACTGGTTGACTTTGAAACGTTTTTTTTTTCCCTCATTAGATGACAATCATAATAATAAAAATACAAAATCAATAACGGCTGCTAAGATTTTGAATCGAATCATTATCATACAAAAGTTGAAGGGCCTAAAAGATACTTCAACTTTTGTACGATAATGATTCGATTGAAAATCTTTGTCATATAAAGATCCCACTATGATGCTGAGAGATGTAGAAGTTTCGTAAATTTTTTAAATTCAATTAACGCTTTTTTGGGGTCAACTGTATATTTATATATATTAAAGTAATAATAAATAATAATAAACTAAAAGAATTTGAAAATAATAAAATAAATAAAAATAAAAGACAGTTAAAAAAACAATAGTTGAAGTAATTTTTATTGAAAAAAAAAAAAAACAATATTTGAATAGAAACCAATAACTCAAGCAATTTATATCGAAAAAATAATAGTTGAATGAAAAACAATAGTTCAATTATTTTTTATAAAAAAAACAATAGCTAAATAGCAGAGTGAACGATCGTCGAAAATGTTACCCTCGTTTTGATGAAATTGAAATTTATAGTTTGATTCGTCTCAAAATCTAAAAAAGCCCTTCAATCGTATTAACGTCGTTATTATTAAGGGTAGCTGTTCTTGATTTTATTTTTCGAAATATAGCCACGTTTTGAAATAAAACAAACTATTTTTAACTAAAATATTTTTATTTAAGATGCTTCGAGAAATTGTAATTAAAACAAAAAGTGTACGTTCAACGACAGCTATTACCATAGCAAACAAAAATTGTTGGAAAAAATTTACATATTTTGCTAATAGTGCTATAATTCTGTCATTTCAATAAATTATTAAGTAATTTTTGGTATACGTTTACTTGAAAGTACATACTACAAGAAAATACAACAAAAAAACAATTTCTTTGATCCGTCACAGTGGGGTCCCCCTTAAATTCGAAATATAGAATCAATTATGCATCGACCAGTTGTGATTGTATTTTTTCACTTTAAAAAAAAAATAAACAACAACACCGTACACACTTTGAATTCGCATTTGCATAAATGAAATTTAAGAAAACGATTTCTTTCAGTAATTTACGAAACAAAAAAGGTTATTTGTAATGAAAATACGTTGAAAATAAAAATGACTATTTTCTCTCTATTTTCTTTCAGATACACGATCAATCAGGCGAAGGACATGTTTTGTTTCAGCTCGAGCCAACGAGATCCTGGAAAAGTTGGAAAAAGATCGATCGATTCTGGGCAAGGTAACGAGACAGGGGACGATAGCCATTTAGACAAGCCACTTCTAAGCTCGAAGCATCCCATCGCGGGACAACAATCGAGCAACGAAAGTTGCTCCTCCAAAATCAAATTTCAGCGTACATCCTCGACTGCTAGTAGTAATTTGTAAAAATATTTTTAGCATTGTTCTTAAATTTATAATAATTTGATTTTATCAAATGATTTGTACATATCGCGTCTATATATTATTTCATTGATGTTTTTCATTTTTCCGGTAACGTTGAAGCTGCTGCAGTGGCTAATTAGTGCTAATGAGAAATTATATCGTTTCAATAAAATTTCGATGAATTATGAATCGAATAAACATTCGATGCATTGTTCATCAACGATAGAAATACTTCGTTAATTATTTTTGATGATTTTTCGATGACATCGCGACCTTTTATTCCAACAGCGACAAGTTTCAAACAAATTACAATTACAATAAATATTCAATCCAATTAAAATTCGATTGATTGTTCATCAACCATTGAAATACTTCGTAAATTATTTTTAATGATTTTTCATTCACATAGCAATCTACTTTAGCAACAGTGACATATGCAACGTATTTTCATGAAATATCATCGATGAAGAAAAAACAACGAAATTCTCGTCGTATAATGAAACCGAAAGTGTCCCTTTTTGTTTGTATTCAACCCAATATCAGGTTCTCATTTCTTCGTTTGGTCTATTAGTTTTTTCTTTCATTTCAAAAATTTCATTATTTCTTTCTTTTCATTATTTCTTTCTTTTCAAAAATTTCATTATTTCTTTCATTTCAAAAATTTCATTAAAAAATTTCAATTTCATTATACCAATTCAAAATCGTCGATTTTGAAAAGGTTCGATAAATTCTTAAAAATAACGTCATCAAAACAGTCGATAGTTTTTTCGTTGTATTTCAATCAACGAACGACGATTTTACAAGTTTTCAAGTTATTGCTTCCAAACCACTATTTCCCACTTAATTCTACTACATTTTCACGAAAGTGCAGAAAAACTGTGTAAAACCAAAGTTCCATTCACGAGACTGCGCCGAGTTCCTGTTTGCTTGCCATTATCAAATGCAGCATCCAAAGAAACAACGGTAAGAATCGACTGGCTCTAAGAATTAACGTCTACTAAACAATTTTTAGTGGACGTTAATTAATAATTCACTTACGTACCACATTTATAATAAAATATGTCTTTTCACTCACCTGGTCCTGGAGGAAGACGTTTGGAAAGCTGAAGACTTTCGCTGCAAGGAAAATCGAAAATTTCGACGGACCAAAAAGAAAAAAAAGAATGAAGAAATTATTAACAATAGCGGATTGTAGCTGTAGGTCATCAATAGTGGTCATTTCGAAGCGTCAAACGCAATTCCGGAAATACAGTATAACGAAAAGGGGCGTGGGGGAAAGAGGGAAAAGATAATCCCAGTATTGCGTTACGCCTAATCGGCTTCGTCGAGGGAAAGAGGGGGGGAGGAGGGGGGCAGCGGGAAAAGTATCCAGTGTGAAAATCGGGAGTCTAAAATCTGGCGAGTCCAAGAACGGTCGTGAAAATCTCTGAAAAGTTCCACGAGTGTCGTTAATAGCCTATTCTCGTATCTGGTCGAGCGCAGATATCCAGCATCGGGTTTTTGTTCTAATAGAAGCTGGAAGTATGTCCGGATCGTTTACAGTTTCGGCACGTAGCGAGTTTATCCTTTTATTTGATTGCACCCTGTTGGCCGAAAGCTCTTGTTTCATCCTGGTCCTTTTTATTTTGTCTTTTGTAATTTTGTCTCAGTCACGATACAGAGTCGATATTTTGATGACATAGGTAACTAGCTGACTACACAGATGTCGTTTTGTCAAAAGCTATTTCGTGGGATTTTTTTTTTTATGCACGAAAGTATGATTATATTTGATTTTTTGTTGTCGTTTGTGTCATCCACGTAAAGAAACAGTTTCGAGTAGAAAAACCAAAATTTGGTTTTTACGATTTTTCGTGGTAATTTTTCCAATTTTTTTCTTGGGAAGAATTTTCCTCGAACTTCATGAAAGATTTGAAAAAAAGGTGGCTTCTATAAGCACATATGCTTGCAGAAGAGAATTTGGAAAAAAAAATTCCTTTTGAAAGAAATAAATATAAAACAAAAATAAATAAATAAAATAAAAATTATTCTTTGATTCGAAGATTAAAGAAAACAGTTTTTTACTCCTTTGACAAAATATTCAAAATTGCATAGCTCTCAAATTACGCCGCATGATTCCGGCTTTCTGGAAACGTGAAGTTAAAAAAAAAAACAAAACCTGTGAAAAAATTGAACATTTTTGAAAAATAATACGATCCTAAAACTGGCGGCGTTTTTTTATTTTATGTTTCTATTAAATAGTTAGGTTGTTATTTTTGAATTTTCAGTGCACGATTTCGCGTACTGTACTTTGAAAAATAATAACCCAAACAAACAACGAAAATCGTCAAAAACCTACATTTTCAAAATAACGTATCGGGTATAAAAAAGATCGCACAAATAAAAATAAAGAACCATAATGAAGATGGGTTATAACCCCGCTTAAGAACCCCGAAGGTACCTAATATTTTTGAGAAAGACTGTACGTAAGCAGGACACAAATATGCAACCCTGAAGAGACAAAAAATGAATAAAAGAAATGTTTGATGTAAAAAACGTTTTTGGCAGGAATTCGTTCATCGGTTCTACCGAGTTGGTTGTTCGCCTATCAATTGTAGGGAAATTGTGTAATATACGAATGCGGTCGATACCCTATTCGGTCCATCGCAGAATCCAATAAAACCCTTTGACATTCGCTTGAATAATACAACAGCGGACCCTTCAAGTTAGTTTTAACAAAAACCGTTTTTCTTCGTTTCGTTGTTGTTTTTTTTACTAAATACATAATCACATATTTTTAACATTGGTGCACAATAATATTTACGCAACTACAGAATATGTAATATTGTTAAGTAGAGTAGTGTTGGTCTCGTAAAAACTGGAGGTTGTTTGGGTTTAATCATTGTGTACGATCATCATAATCGATTTCTTGGGTAATTTCTAAGGATAAAAAAAGCAAGTCTAGCGAACTTTTTAAATTATTTTATTACATGTCTGAACATGGGACAAATAATTTTTGTTAAGAGAAAAATATTCCCACGCAACTGATTTTTATGAACATTCGTACAACTGCTGATTCCAATCGGTGGGACAGATAGAGCTCGTAATTTTCATCATAAATAAAAAACCAAACATCATTTTAATTTTTATATATTTTTTTTTCTATGTGAACTAGGAATAACTGAAAAAATCATGAAATTTGAATGATTACTCAGGTTTGAAAAATATATGCTTTTTGTAAAAAAAAATCATTTTAGCTTGCTAAAAAAATAGTTAAGAATTTTTTTTTCCGAAATGCTTTTAGTTTAAATACAAAATAAAACAATATTGAATAAAACAAAATAAAACAATATTTATAATCACATTCGCCAGTTCAGAAAAATCGTATTAAAGGGTGTATTTGATCGGAAATTTTCCACTGATTACGAAAATCATAAAATTTTTGTCGAAAGCATGGAACGAAGCAAAGAAAAACGTGTTTTCAGGTGTTTTTTACGATTTTTTCATAGAAATATTGGGTTTTTGGGGAAATTAATGGTAGATTCGTGTTCAAGGGATCAAATTACATCGTAAAGGACCTATAAAAAAAATATTAAAAATGGAATTTTTTTTTCGATTTTTGGGCAAATTACGTTTTTTCACTAAATCATCGATAACTTTTTTCCCTTTGGGATTTGGTACTCCACTGTGCGCTTGATCTCTTCGTTATAATTTTCTCTTTAAAATGCTTTTTTGATTATTTAAATCCGATGATTTTTTTATTTTTTGCAGAATTTTAAAGTTGGACCATCGATTTTTGCAAATTTTTCCATACATACCCCTTTGCCTCTTTTTTTGCAATTTTTCAAGTGGACTTTCGGGGAAAACTATGAGAGATATCGATACGAATCCAACGCCATTATTTAAGTTAGGCAAAAACCTTTTCCAAACCCTCGCAATGAATGTCCATAGCATATAAGGAGCTCACCCTACGACCTTTTGAATTTCGGTGATTTTTAAGATTCTGGCAAAGTGGCCGGGGGAAGACGAAACATTTTTTTTCCGTTTTTAACCTTTTAAAAAGATGTATTTGATCGGAAATTTTCCGCTGATTACGAATCTGCCCGAGTTTTTGCCGAAAGTGCAAAATTAGACTGGGAAAATGGGAAAAACCCATTCTAG
>JAPYZI010004491.1:0-13408 GCA_030523105.1 Ophioninae sp. A BG-2022a
GGGGAAAAAAGAAAAAAGGGGGCGGGCGGGGAGGGGGGGGGGGGGCTCGAAGGAAAGAGGTTAAGACAGAGGGGAAACTGGGAATCTTTCGTCGCGGCGACAATTATCTCAATCCGCGTGACTTCTTCTTCGAAACCTTCTCCCCCCCCCCTTCATTTCATCCTGCCCCCCACCCTTGACACAGAAGTCTCCAACACTTGGACTTTCGCTGTTAGCCCGGGCCAAACTTTTCTACCGATTGAACGTGAAACTTTCCCGAGCTATGATGAACGCTTTTCGAGGCTGCCCTAGGGGGAGGGGAGGGGCGAAGCTCCATCGTTTTTCACCCAATTGCTGTACCGTTCACCTGTTTTCATCGTCGAAATCAATCCGGCTCGCTCCGTCTTATACTGATTTCGGAGACTCACCCGGCAAACTTTTGCTCAACCCCTACAAATCGAAAAAGACACTTCGAGGATGGCCCAACACGATTATTGCAGACGAAACGATCCTTCCAAGTTTGTCTCCCTTTCAAACAGCTCGTACAGTTAACTCGAAAGGAAAGTTTAAATCTTCAAATATTGTTGGTCATATCTTGTTTGATTTTATATCGTGACGCAACGACCCACAGGAATAATTACTTTCATTTTAGGTGTGGATAATAGACAGGTGTTTCATTTTAATCTTAATTTCAGTTATGTATATTTTCTAACGGGTTCGATACGGTAGATTTTAGTATCAGTTCAGTCGAGTATGTTTCAGTAGGATTTCAGTCAAATTTCAGTAAAATTTTAGTACAATTTTATTACAAATTCAGTAAAAATTCGGTAAAAATTCTGTAAAATTTCAATACAAACTCGATAAAATTTTAGTATCATTTCAATAAAATTTCAGTACCATTTGAGTAAAAATTCAGCACAAATTCAGTAAAAATTCAGTAAAATCTCAGTACAGCAAATTTCAGTACGATTTCAGTACAATAAATTTAAAAACAATTTCGGTACAGTAACTTCCACTGAATATCATTAAAACCCCGATAAAACGGATTGCGCAAAAAAAAAATAATCATAAAAAAATGAATCAACCAAATACAAACCAAGCAAAAACAAAATAACTGAAAACAAGTTCTGTATTCGATCCATCCGTTGAAAAGCTAAAAGATACAAAACCTTGAATATTTTTTAATCTCGGAAATCGGTATCAATTTCATATTGACGGGCGAACGAAAATAAAGATCTCAATATGTCGAGCAAGACGAAAGACTATGGGAGGGGGACAAAAATAAATCGATAATGCGGAAACGGTTCGGAGTGACAAAGCTCCTCTGTGGGTCGAACCACGCTGCTAAATTGATGTGAAAACATTACGTTTTTCGAATTATTTAAATTTTTCAATAAAACTCGTTTTAGGGGCTGGTGAAGTGTAGAGTGTGAAAAAGTAGGGTAGAAAAAAACTATATAGTACAGAGAATAGGAGAGAGGGAGAATGAAAGTCAGAAAAAAGAGAGAGAGAGAGAGAGAGGGAGAGAGAATGGCATGGCGAAGAAAATAAAAGTTTTTGAAGTATATCTCAAACGGATGTCCGACTCAGTCCCCATCATCTCCTCTCGTTTCTCTTCCTCGTGTTATCTCACCCCCCCCCCCCTGCCCTTCGTATTTTACAACCTACTCTATTTCTCACTCTTCCTCTCGTCCTTCACTCTCCTGTGCGTAAAGTCTATGTGAAAGTTCTTTCTCTTTCCTGATCTGCCTTGCCATCCCTGCTGCACTGGAGATGGCTCTCTTGCCCCCCTCCCCACCCCCTGCCTCGGAATCTCTCTCTCTCTCTCTCTTTTTCTCTATTTCTTTCTCTCCCCCCCCCCCTTTTCTCTCTCTCTTGCTCACTCAGTCTTCCCAAACTTGAGACAAGAGTTACGCAAACTTGGACCAACTTCAATTTACTCCCACTAACATTTCTCTTTCGTAACAGGGTTGTCCTATCTCTTCACGTGCCTACTGTCCTCGTACATTTTCATGAAACGTACGCATCCTTTGCCACTTTTCAGCAACGTCCTATTTTTTCAATTTTTGTTTTTTTTTTCTTCTTTTTTTTTTTCATTCCAAAGTTTCACATTGAAAACTCATTGATTGAATGTTTGTTTGGGTTTGTTTGGGTTCGCGAAATTTTTTTCGTTCGGTATTGGAAAATAAGTACAGTTACTGAGAAAACTTATCGGTCGATCTAATATCGTCGATATTGACTCCGATTATTATTATTATTATTATTATTATCATTGTTATTATTGGAAATAGAGAATTTTCATATATATATATATTTCTTTAATTTTCGTTTATTTTTATTATCTTCGAATCGTTTTTTATTGTTTTTTTTTTATTTTTGTTGATTTAGATGAAAAGAGAAATTTTTTAACAAGAGTGAAAAATTGATTTTTAAATATTGGATGAATTAATGACGTCGAGTTGTGAACTGTTACAGACGAATGTGAAGAATTATCGTGACGTGGACGTCTCCTTCAGCTATCGAAAAAAGGACTGTACCGGCTTAAGGTGAAGTCAAAATTAATCATTCGATGATTGGATACTTGTTTGATTTTTTTGTTCCTTCTTGTAAAATTTCATTTGGGTTTTTTTGGGTTTTGATTTTAGGCACGTTGGAGCTTTCGAGATTTTGAGAAGAAATATGGTCGAGTCGAACGAGTTGTGCGAAGAGCAGATAAGCAGCGTTGCGGTTCAAAGTTTACTCATGTAATGCATTTCAATGGAAACGCTGCGTTTTTAATTAGAAATTTATTTAATTAATTTAGAAATGTATTTAATTTAAACATTTCTAATATTAAACTTAACCATTTTTTCTAATTTCAATGTATTTTATTTACAACTTTAACATTTATAAATATTCAGTTTCGAAATGTATTTTCAATTTTACATTGTTTACGTAACATTGAACATTTTGTAGAATTATCGAGAGAATTTTTGAAAAAATCACGATTTTTTAAATTAATATTTTGATTTTAATATTTTGGGGAGGAAAAAATTACGTTTTTCGATATATTTTCTCGAAACGTCAAATTTGATTGTTTTTTTTTTTTTATTCAGGTCAAACGAGAGCTTCGATGCCATTGTTATCGAGCAACTCTGGTTTCAGTGTTACTACGCACTCGTAAAACACTACAATTTTCCTGTCCTCATTGGCTTTCTCAGTGTTGGAAACTTGCCCTACGCCATGGATTCCGTTGGTGGGTACAAAATTGAAAAGAAAAAAGCGAGAGAAAGAAATTCAGGGAAAGGGAGGGGGAGTGGGGTAAATATCCAAAATAATATCAAATTATTTTATACTATTAAACCGCTCGTTATTTTATTCCTTGACTTGTTATCTTCATTCGTGATACGAGACGAGAAAGATTTGTACCGGAAGTTCAATGATTCCTTCATAATTGGCAATTAGAGAAAAAGCTCTCTGGTCTATAACGAGATGAACAACAGCCATCAAATGGCATTCCCTTAATTAGTGATTTTTTTATCGTCATAATATTTTTACGCGTTACTTCGGAAATAATTTTTTGAAGTTGACGCGATTAAACAAACAAAAAATTGATGAAAATAAGTTAAAATATGGATTAATTTATTTCCATTTGTTAATTTAATAATTTCGTTGATATTGATGGGAATCTGATATATTGGTTGGGTTTATTCTGTCGTATACGATTTGTAAAAATGTGTTTTGTGATTTATTTAAAATTTATAAAATATTTATTATTTTTTTTTGTTTTCATGGAATATCGAATATTGAATGTTGTAAGATTACTAAATTTGTCAGATGATTAATATTATTTATTTATTATATCATATTTGCATTATATATATATATATACATTTTTGTATTTATATATTTTTAGTATAAAAAAAAAGGTTTCAAGGCCAATATTAGAAAGATAGTCAATTCTATTTATCTAGCTCACCATTTCTAAACACAATTATTTTTTTTTACCTTCTATTTACCTAATATATTTTTATTAATTGAACAATTTATGAAAATTGTTGAAAAGAAAATGGAAAAGTTCGTTGAGTGATTTGATTTGAGAAAACGAAGAATAATAAAAATCAAAATGTTGAACGGAACAAAGGATAATGGACCGTTGGAATTTCAAGTAATTGATCGAACTGCAAATATTCATTGAAACCCAATTGAACAGGTAATCCTGACGATCCGTTGCTGAACCCTGACATGGCTTTTGACTTCAACGAGCGTATGAACACGATAGAGGCTATGATCAATCTGGTGTACACCAGTGGAACGAGATTGTACTACAGACATTGGCATTTACCGAGGGCGCAACAGATTGCTTCGAAAATCACGGCTGGCACATCCGTGAATGAAATCGACAGGAATTTCAGTCTCGTTATACTTGGCAACAATCACGTCTTCGGCTATCCCAAACCTCTATTGCCGAACGTGATCGAAGTTCACAGTTTGCAGATCGTCGAAAAGCCTGACAGTTTGCCCGAAGTACGTTCGAGCAATCCGGGCCTGATTAAAATCATTCCCCTACATTTTCCATTCATGAATTCCACGGGAGTTTCAACCGTTCGACGTTCTCTCTTGATGAACTTTCGATTAAGATGATTGATTGCCGTCTCTGACTGATGAATAATATTTTACGTCAATTATTTTAACTTTTGAATGATATTTTACGTCAATTATTCAACGTTTGAATAATATTTTACGTCAATTGTTTTAACTTTCGAATAATATTTGTGAATTATTTATCCTTTGATTAACATTTCATAAGTATTCTTATTGATTAATTTATTCGATACGATTAAAATTCAAATTATTTTTTTTTCTTCGGATAAATTATAATTTGTTGATTAATTTAATTGATACAATTATTTGTTGATTTTTATTTAATTAATACGATTCAATTACAAGTAGATTTAGTCATTTAATAGTAATAGTAACCCAAACAATTTAAAAATAGAATTCATTTTTATTGATTTGATCAATTTAATTGTAATTATATTATTTTTATTACATTTTATTTCCGTTTTTATCATAAATATAAATATATAATAATTACAAAATTATTTAGTGATTTAAAAAAAAGAGACATTTTTTCGCGAACAGTTGGCGGAACGAATGAAAAATCTTCATCAAGCACAATTAAACATCGTTGAATTCGACGTCGTTCATTATGGAAAGTGAAAAATTAACATTTCTCATTTTTAATTTATTGTTCGCTTGAATCGTAAGACGCAAGCGAAAATTCAATATTTATTAGTCGAGCGATGTTTTATTTAATTGCAAACAACTCAATTATTCCATAAACTTTGAAAAACTCGATATTGAATTTTGCACGCTTTTTGCGTAATGAAATATTTTCATGGAAATACAGCTGTCGACGTATCGATGCGTGGAACAAATTAAATATTTCTGTAATCATTAAATATTTTACATAATGGGGAAAAATATTTCTGTGAAGCACGCTCCTCTTGAAATATCGTTCGTTTTATCGGAGTAAAAACGAAAAGCTCGGGACGACGAGTAAAATGCTTTTCAACGATCAATCGTGCTTCGATGAGAGAAAATTGGTGGAGCGAGCCAACTGTTCGCGGAGAGACAAGAGACGAGCGCAAAACATTTATACAGTCACGTACGCGTTTATCAAAATTATATTTCTCTAATTTGGTTTTCCTTTTCTTTTTTATTTCTGTTGAAACTTTCAAATCGAATTTCGAACACGTAAAAAAATCAATAATTGTTTTTTTTTCATCGTGAAGAACGACCTGGTAAAACTAACCGAGTACTAGATAAAATTCGTTTGTTGACCAGATTGAGATTAACGTTTTTGGAAGCCTAAGTTTTCCCCAAAAATTCATTTCTTTCAGCTTTCATATTTTCAGGTCACGAAATAATTATTAAAAAATAAAGATTCATCAAAATCGTTCAGTAAAAACGATGGAAATTGAAATTCTGATATTTAAACGACATTTTGTAAAAAAAAAAGAATTCAGCATTTTGTGAAAAATCGTTCTTTGAGATATTAAAATCGTTATTTATCGAGTAAAAACCATAAAAACTGGAAAATTGTTATAAAAAAAGACGTATCGTTAAATTGTTCAAGAATTTATAGAAAAATAATTATTTAACGTTCTTTAATTGTTATTTGCCAATTTAAAAAAAACCATAAAAATTGGAACGTTGATATTTGAAGGAGATTTTAATGAATCTACATTCGATAAACGATATTATTTATCGTACAGAAATGATACGAATGATGTAAATATATTTGGAAGGATATTCAGGAGTTTCTGGAAGGTTCGAAGGCCGGGGTGGTTTACTTTTCGTTGGGTTCGAATTTGCAAACTCACCAGTTACCGGGGGATTCTTTGACCGCGCTGCTGGATGCTTTTGGCTCGTTGAAGCAAAGAATTCTGTGGAAACATCAGGGCAATAGTAGCAACGAGGACAAGCTCGCTCGAGCGACGAACATCAAATTTGTGAAATGGGTGCCCCAGCAGGCGGTCCTCGGTAAGACAAACGCCAAGTCCTTTGCTCGCTCTCGCGCGACTTTTATCGTACCGGAAAGGAGACTCGTGGGTATAAAGACGCTTTTCTCCGCGAGATTTTGTGCCCCGTCATCCCCAGACTTTCTTCCATGTCTGCGTTTTCTTCGCTTCGCGACGGTCACCGCGTGTACCCTCCAACAATGAAAAACCTTAAAAACCTCCTAACCCAAACCGCAAAAAAAAAAAAAAAAAAACAAAAACCGCAAGATCCTCATTAAAGAGAACGTAATAATTAGTAATCCTGAAGCACGATGAAATACGATCGTCACTTCGATCGCGATCAAAATCCAAAAGAGTCGAGGGGAATTTCCTTACTGAAATCAATTACTGCGCGCCCGCGACTCAAGTAACTCATGCACCTCGAGTGACTCAAGCAACTCGTGTAACTCAAGTAACTCATGCAACTCAAGTAACCCAAGTAACTTAAGCAGCTCAAGTGAGTTATGCGAGTGAAATTACTTTTGTAACTCAACTAACTCATTGAACTCAATTAACTCATGTAACTCAATTAACTCATTGAACTCAATTAACTCGTGCAGCTCAAATAATTCAAGCAACCCGAGTGACCTGTGTGACTCAAATAAGTGAAGAAATATACGTAACTGTAATAACTCATTTAACTCATTTGTAATAACTTCATTCGACTCACTTAACCCAAACAAGCTCGTATAACTCGTGTGACCTATGAAACTTCGAAAATTATCTTAGTTATTGCAAAACCCAAACAAAATCATCTCGAATATTAAAAAACGTAAAAAATCATCTTGAATGTACTTACGATATGAAAATAGAGTGAAACTAAATTTAATTCGGGAAATTCGTATTTTCATATGAATGAAAAATGTACGGTCTCCATGAATAAATAAATTCTATATGCTTTTATCGAGAGGTTGAAAGATATTTAAATATAATAATTGAAAATATTTTTGTCCGCAGCTCATCCGAAAGTGCTGGTATATATAATGCAGGGTGGCCTGCAATCGTTGCAGGAAGCCGTACACTACGCTGTCCCCGTGATAGCCATACCGTTTTTCGGGGACCAAAACTTCAACGCGAGAAAAATTCTTTATTCCGAAATCGGGCTTACCCTCAATGTTGATACCATGACGAAAGAGACGATTGTACGCACCGTCATGGAAGTTATCAATAATGAAAAGTAAGACGAGCATTTTTTTTTATCACTGATTTAAAAAAAAAATGACAGCTGCTGACAGTTGCAACAATTTATATGGATTTCCATGATGTTGTTATTTTTCAATATTGAATTATTAAAATGAATTCAGTATTTATTTTAATGATTTTATGATTAAATATTTAATCATTAAAATGGATATATATTTATTTCAATAATTTTAGTATTAAATATTAAAATATTAAATGTGAAACTATTTTGTTTTATTATTTATATTAATTATTATATTTTATTAATAATTATTTCATTATTATTAAATATTATATTATTTTAATGAATTTATATTCGTTTTATACACTTTTTACCTGGAGTTTAATAAATTTATCGATAATTGGCCAAAAATTTCGATCCTAAATTTCAGGTATCGTCGAAACATCGAAAGGATGTCGGAAATTACGAAGGACGAACTCGTTAAGCCAATAGATCGTGCGGTATGGAGTATCGAGCACGTTTTGAAATTTCCCGAAGCCAAACATTTCAAGTATTACGGGCGAGACGTCACGTTTTTACAATATTATTCTCCGTTGGTCATTATTCTCGTTTTATCAGTACTGACACTCAAACTTTTTTCGATTTTGGCCCGACTGTTGTTGCAACTAATAATTCTTTTCCGTCTTAAACAAAATTCACGAAATCTCGCTTGGTTGAAAAATAAATTTGATTGAGGGCTTCGATGAAAATTGTCGAAGTTTCCTCCTGTGGAAAATGAAAAACAAGCGAGGTCTATTTTACCAATTATCGGGCTGGTATGATATTCTGCACTAAAGTAATAAAGGCGAAGTTGGAAATGAAGCGTCCTGCGTCGATTTTTTACCGAGAGGTACCAAAAAGAATCCCTACCATACCGACGGATACGATAAAAGATAAATGCCGAACACTACCTGAGCTACTGTCGATAAGGTAGAAAACTTTGTATCCAATGCTCGATCACTGCTTGCTCATATTCGTCTCATTAGTAATTTCATTTGTATTCCTTTTAAACTTTTGTTTCTTACTGCACGACAAAAAATGTTAATCAATCGAATATATTTTTTATTAATTTTTTTCATTCTAAATTTTTTATGGCAATCTTTTTTTTCATCAGGAATTAAATTTTCAACGAAAAATTCGAGCGTCAGTCTCGTTAAAATTCACGGACGAAAGTTTAGAAAATTCAACTGTTTATTTTTTACACGTTTTTAATTTTACACGTTTTTAATTGATTAAAAAAAACATATCTTCTTTAACTGATTTTTTTTTTATGACTAATGAAAAATAACAAATCATGTTTCCATTCGATATCGTCGTTTTCGATTTTGCGTGTGATTCGAGCGACGAAAAAGGGATTCGAATTTCAAAAATAATTTTTTTCAAAATCCAAATCTTTTTCGAAGAAATTTTGAAAAAAATGTTGTTTGGGAAAGGACTAAAGGAGGATTTTCGTATAGTGATTCTGGTCCGTAATGAAAGATGGTGGGGACGTAGGCGCGCGCCTCCCTCACACCTGTGATGTTCGGAGTGTACGTTAGGTCGGTGTGCAAACACAACTCTGGTTTAGTCGACAGTGGGATGATCGGTAGTTCGAGAGGGGGTTCCTCAGTGGCGAGGGGTCTTTCATTCACAGCAGTGGACATTCCCTCGCGGGACGTCAATGCGCGAAGACCGTCGAGAGGCTTTTTCAGTCCGGAAAAAATTCTTGAACATTTTCGAGATATTTGTATCGAAAATCAGGCGCAAATTTAATTATTACCCGGATGGATCAACCTAATCGTTAATTTCACGAAAGCCCAACAAAAAAAAATCATAAAAAAACATTCTTCAATTAAAAAACAAAGAAAAAAGTATTTTTATAGTAATAAAAATAAAAGAATATCCAAGAGACTTTCGATAAAAGTATTATCGAAAGAAATCGAAAAACAAAATTATTTTTATGTTCAAAAACAAAAATCGAACGTGAATGAATTTAGCCTTGACATTTTCGAGGCTTCCTGAGTATTTGAAAAAACAAAAAGAACTGTCACGTGACGAAATAATTGTACCGTTTTTTTTTGTATCGAAGAAAATCGGTGATTTTTTTTTTGGAAGTTGACAATTTTTTGGAATAAACGAAAAAGTGATACGGGCAAAAAAAGAGGGTGAAACGAGGGTTGTTTCGAGCCCCCCTCCCCCGCTCTTTAATTTAGCTACTCGCTCCGTCGCATTTCCTCTTGCATGACGGGGAGGATAGCACCAACCGAGAGCAAAGAGGCACACACAGTCGCACCCACGTGGTCGCCCAGCACGGTCGCAAAAGACCCCGCTGATGTCAGTTCGCAAAAGCTCATTTTTCGGGCCCTCGAATTTCCGGGATTTGCAAGACTATAAAAAAGTGTCACCGTGAACTGATCGATCGATCGATTCGACCATCATTTTGCTTTATTCAATTTTTTTGTTGCAATTTTTTAATTTTATTTTACATTTTTCTTTTTACGAACAAACCCAAACGAACCCAAACGAGTTGACAGTTTTTGTGTTTGTGCGTGTGTGTGTGCGTGTGTGTATGTGTATTTTTTTTTTTTTTTTTTCGAACGCTGAAGAAAGTGCATCGCGAAACTGTGGAGATGTGTCAGCCGATGAAAATGATGATGTGGATCTTCCTTATCGCCACTCTCAGCGTGGCGAACTGCCAGAGTGAGTTATTTTGTCAATTCTTTGTTACGAAGATCACTCGAAGTAACCTCCGTTAATATACAATCGTATTCGGACGTTTCTTCGGTTTTTTCGTATTTTTTCGCATTTTTTTGTTTTTTTCAAAAAAGAACTTTTCAGTCATCGGAGTTGATGCCAAATCCAAAAAGAACAATCGATCTTCAACTTTACGAAAACGAAATGTTTGTGCAACTAATCAACTGTTCATTTTGTAAATTTAATTCAAGGAGTAAAAATAAAATATTATTTATACGTAAGAAAAATACTTTTTTGAGACGAGCTTTTGTTTAATTTTATTTAAATATTTGATAGTTTTATTATTTGAATGTTTAATTATTATTTAAAAATGTTATTATTTTTGTATAGCTCCAAATGCTTTAAATTTATTGTTATATGTATTATTTATATGTAAGAAAAATTCTTTTTTGAGATGAGCTTTTGTTTAGTTTTATTTAAGTATTTAATATAATTATTATTTGAATTTTTTATTGTTATTGAAAATGATTATCGTTTTTTGAAACTAAAAACACATTTTTTACAGTGACATAGTGATTACATAATTATTTACTGGTATGAAGTTTATCAAGAAAAAACTCGTTTTTTTTTTTCGTTTATTCCTTGCACTCTTAAATATCTTTTAAGGGATTCAAAAAAATGTAAATACGAAATTTAAACACGATAAATAATAATCGACAAAAAATAAAACTAAAAATAAACTAGAAGAGATTGCAAAATCCTCTAAAAAATTATTATAAAATTCGTCCCATACTTCTAAAACCCTAACAATAATTTACCTGTGCATGAAAAGTCGAAAAAAAAAAAATAATTTCACCCTTATCGTTAAAAATCGGAATTCAAAAATAAAAAAAAATAAACAAAGAAATCAAAAAGGAGGTTTGAGGTCGCCAGCGTTGCTACCCCGATCGACCAAACATTCCAAACATCGTTGAACACGAATACGAATGTAGGTTACGAATTGAAAATTTAAGGGACTTCAAAACTACCCCTGAACAACAAACTGCGATCGTGGGATCACAAAAAAATGTTTTGTTTTTTCGTGATTGCAAATCAGATCGATTTTTATGCACTTTAAATGCCCAATGTTGGGCTTAAAGAGATCGACTCGCTTTTATCTTTCAGTACGTGCAACTTAACCATAAAATAGTTCGAATCCGTAAAAAAGAGAAAGAGGGAAAAAAAATAAGAGCAGAAGGATCGAGAATAAATTCCAAAGAACGTGAAAAATTTTTAATCGCGATAATGGAAGACTTGGTCGTTCTCATATAAATATATATAAATATATATATATATTTATATATATATATATATATCGCGATCGTATAATTTTCCTTTCCGCACGCGGCAAGAAATTTCTTCATAATATCGTATTCACGATCGTACAAACCGTTCTCCCTAGTATCGATGAAGCATCTAATTGCAACGGACTCTCAATGCTTGGATTACGATAAGAATTTAAATTTCAACGTTTCTCACGAAGCATCGTCTCGCCATTATTACCAAAGCTCTATATCAACAGCAACAACAACAACAAATAAACAAGCGGAAATGGCTGCTTGATTTTCGTCCAATTTGATTTTTAACGTCGAATGAAAATTGAACAATGATAAAAAAAATAATTATTGAAAAAAATAGCAGGTCTCGTTGAATGAGAAACGAAAATAAACGTGGATGAAAAAGGTCGAGCAAACCCAAAAAAAAAAAAACAAACCCAAACAAGCCCAAGAAAAGCAAACCCAAACAAACCCAAACAAAAAAAGTTGACTCCGAGTGAAAAAAAAATTACTTTCAATGAAATTCCTCTTCCTTTGATCATCATTTCGTCCTTCATCCTATCATATAACGGAATAACGAAAATCAGCAACGAAATAAAAAAAAAGAAAATCATTTCTCCAATAGAAATCGAGAAAACTCTACATCGAATAAAAAAAAAAAAACAATTAAAAACCAAAACGAAAAAGTAATTAAAAAATAACAATTGAATAATTAAAAAATAAAATAAAATACGAAAAAAAAAACAAAATAAAATCGAGATCAAACACGAGCTCGAGCACTTAATGCACAAGGGATGAGAGAAAGCTTGGGGAGTTTTTCAAACACGAGGGAAAACGTTGCAACCCCGGAAAACTTCGGGGATTCCAGCTATTGAAGAAAATTTAACACGAGCACGTTCACGATTGTCGAAGGACTAGAATAATGCTCGAACATCAACTTCCCCCCCCCCTTCCCCGGGCCAAAAAAATTTTCCGCCGTTTTATCTCCTTTCCCCCCCCCCCCCCAATTTTTTCCCTTTTTATCCTCATTTTAGTTTTTTTTTTATTATTCCTGGGACTGTTTGGACGCGTCCCAACATTTGAACTACCTGTGCTCGGTGCAACGATTTCCATGGCAGGGAAAAACGAGGAGAAGGGGAGAATCCGTTTAAGAACGAGGGAGGAACTTCGTGTCTGAAAAATCTTTAAGGAAGAAACGCTTGACGAATTTCTAAGGAGTATCTCCGGAACGAGATAAGGTCCGGGGATGGAACGGGAAGCAACAATGGCCCCCTGCAAATTCACGAAAGTACCTCTTTAAGCGCGAGGAAAAAGAAAGACGGGGAGAAAACTTTGATAGGTTGCCGATCAAAAGGGCGTAACCCACAAACTTTGTCCCTTCCAATCCTAACGGGACAACGCCTTTTTCATTATTTCTTTCAACTTGATGGAACCCTCGTGTGCCCTTGTAAAGACCGATTGTCCGGAAAATTTGTACTCCCTCTTTTCCTCTCTACGTTTTTTCTCTCTCTCTCTCGCTTTTGCGTTTTTATTCATACTGCGTTTTTTGGTT
Source organism: Ophioninae sp. A BG-2022a (assembly GCA_030523105.1). NCBI lineage: Eukaryota > Metazoa > Arthropoda > Insecta > Hymenoptera > Ichneumonidae > Ophioninae sp. A BG-2022a. The sequence goes on from JAPYZI010004491.1 coordinate 13,249, forward strand.
TGTATCGCATTTTTTTAATTTATATCGTGTTTATTCGGTTAATTTTGCATCTTTTATTTATATTATGTTTTTTTTTTTTTTTTTTTTTTTTTTTTTTTTTTTTTTTTTTTTTTTTTTTTTTTTTTTTTTTTTTTTTTTTTTTTTTTTTTTTTTTTTTTTT
>JAPYZI010004492.1:0-13400 GCA_030523105.1 Ophioninae sp. A BG-2022a
GTTTTTTTTCTTTCTTCCTTTTCGTTTCGTAGTATCTCGCGGGAGAGCATACGTCGAGCGCGAGCCCGGTTCATTGTTCCTACCGATGCGCCTCTTTTATCCCAACCGACGTGTCGAACGCTTCGCGGTGCATCTCAATCGAACTCGCCACTGGCGAATTACCGATGCACCTCTCGATTTTTCTTAGCAGTCACCCCGAGGCGGCTGCCTTTTCTTCCCTTCGTTTCGTGGTAAATCCCGTATCGGTAATCTCGAGATTCTCACTCTCGACTCGTGGTAGTAAATTTCGTCGGGTATGGGCTTGGTTGGGTTTGTTTGGGTTTGTTTCGATCTTGCAGGTTGGGAAGGGTTATATGGAGGATTCGATAGGGATTACTTAGGATAACCTAGATCGGTGGGCCCAATCGGATTCTTCATCGTTTTAATTCTTTTTTTTTTTTTTTTTTGGGAAATCGTTGAATGACCTCGGAAGGTCGGCGCAGTTGATGAGGTCAACGGTCGTATCAGGTAACGGAATGGTTCGATTTTAAGAAAATACGATTAGAACGGATTTTCAACGATGCTGTGGATACTGATTTTTAAGATATTTAATAAGTAAACAAAAGTTTGAGATTTTTTATAAATAATAATTGTTTAGTTTTCAAATATTCATTTGTCTTATAGTAACGTTTTTTTTTGTCGTATTATTGGCTCAGTTTAGCGTTTCTTCTTAAAGGCAACATTATTTTTCAAACTTATCGAAGTTTTCTTAACGACGATCAATAAAAAAACGTCAATTAGAGTGGATTTTCAGCGATGGTTTTCAAACTGATATTTAAGATATAATTGTTTAATTGTTGAGTTGAATGTAAAGTTTAACTGACTTTTTAGATATTTAATAGGTAAACGAAAGTTTAAGATTTTTTATAAACAATAATTGTTTGGGTTTCAAATATTGATTCGTCTTATCGTTTTTTTTTTGTCGTATTATTGGTTCAGTTTAGCGTTCCATCTTAAAAGCAAAATTATTTTTGCTTTTCGAAGTTTTCTTAACGACGATCAATAAAAAAACGACAGAGTGGATTATCAGCGATGCTGTTTAAACCGATATTTGAAGATATTTAACAAAGTAAACAAAAGATTTAACATTTCAAATAAAAAAACAATTGTTCCATTTTGAAATACTGATTTATCGTATCGTAAAGTGATTTTATATTAAGTCGTCTTATTCTCACATTTTTCAAACTTCGAAAGTTAAAACATTAAATTTCGAAAAAACCAAATATATCTCAAGTTTTCGTAAATGCATATTCTGAAAATGTATTTTTCATTAGAACTGAAAAAAAAATAAAAAATAAATACTTATCAAGATAAGACTCGAAACAAGAATCCAACGTACTAGTATTTTATTATCGTTATTGAAACACCCATATCGAATAGTTACAATAATTCGTGCACATTCTCGTTTCAATATTTCTATCGAAAATAAAAAGGATTTTGAATCGCCGTTAAACCGGTGATGATTTTCACGCTTGTTTGGGTTGCGTGACGAGAATAGAGAAAAAAAAACAAAAAGTGGGATTCGAAGATCGGCGCAGAAGTTGCGCGCGCAGGAATGAAAAGATCGTTTCATCGGGAAGATCGAGGGGGAATATGGATCCTCCGAGGGGAAAGCAATTACGTTGCTCAAACTGGATGAAAAGGTACGGAGAAAGGGAATCGCGGTAAGAGAAGGAGAGGACTGTATATCGAAGCGGGTAGTCGAGGCGCGATGTATCCGCGCCAAGCAGCGTTTTCAAGCTCGTACATCATAACGTGCACACTGGGGGTTACGCCTCCTGTATTTGCTCAGTTGTACACGCGGGGGAGGTACCGTTCCTCCGATGAAACAATTAATTCTCGAGATTAATTATTTCTCGAAGGAGGATGAGTCTGAGAGTCCCTCCTCGGCAATCCTCCTCGTAATCATCGTTACTTCGAGTTTCTCGAAAATTTTCACGCGCCCTTTTCATCGCCAGGAAATTCCGAGTACCTTTGAAGAATGAGGATGTTTCCCTCCGGCGATCAACCGTCCGAGAGCGCTGTATATCTTAATTGCGAAATACGAGAATTAAACGAAACGCTTTTGCCTTCTTACGGATCGAATATCTTTCTGACCTGCTCATTTATGATGACCAAACCCAAACGTTATCGGTTGTTCGTATGAATTTTTATCGAATTTTTTGTGCTCGTTGTATGCTTCGTTAAACTACGCGGTTATTCGGTTTTATTGATTTTTTTTTTGTTCAGTATGCTCTAGTTATTTTTATTTCTATTATTACTGGATCGTTGAAACAAACATTTTATTTGATTTTTTTTTATTTCAATTTTATTTAAAATACAAATTTTCATTTCAATTATTAATAAATTGTTTGTAACTTCAAATATTACTTAATTTTTATTACAACTGTCACTTCATCGTTTAAATAAAAAATATAGTTTTATTTCAAATGAAATTTTTATTTCAATTTTTATTTAAATTCTATTTGAAATAAACATTTTCGTTTCAATGATTATTCTATAATTAATTGCTTCGAATATTAGTTGATTTCTGTTTCAATTATTACTAAATAATTGATATTTCAATTATTTCAATTATTGCTAAATAATTGATATTTCAATTATTTCAATTATTGCTAAATAATTCATATTTCAATTATTTCAATTATTGCTAAATAATTCATATATTTATTATATCAATTATTACTAAATCATTGAAATAGAAATAAAACAACTCAAACGAGGGCTTCGGGGGATCAACGCATGAGCACGCGCGCTTCCTATCGTATTCTCGTTTGTTTCAACGGAATCGGCACTGGTGGATCCACCAACATACCCGAGCGAACCCAAACAAATACTCCTTCGAGGTAAATATCGCGATGACGTTGGTTGGCGGGGCAAAGAGGTGCGGGACGGTGTTCGACGGCCGGGAGGGGGGGAGGACGGGGGGGGGGGGGTACGGGGGGGTTTGGACGCGCGACCTAGCACGAACGAGATTTACCTGCGCGCGCATGGGCAATTTCCGCGCAAAACGTCGGGAGTTTCGAGGTTACTCACGCGCACCCCGATCCCGAGTATGGGAGCATCTTTCGGGTTCAAAGGTTTACCCGCGATTATAAAATTCCTCGCGGTGGCGCGTTTCGCGTGCATAAAAAAAAAAAAAAAAAATAAAGAAAAATAAAAAGAAATAAGTTCGGACTCCGCGGCTTCCCTCGAAAACGTGCCTCGAACTTGCTTTTGAAAAGTACGTTTCTCTTCGTTTGGAAAAAAAAAAAATGAAAAAAAAAAAAAACGGGTCTAAATGATAATTTTACGTGAAAAAAAAATAAATAAATAAATAAAAATATGTAATAAAATATACATAACAATTGAATAATAAAATATAATGAATAAATAATAAATAAATAATAAATACGTAATAAATAAATACAAAATAAATAATAAAATATAATAAATAAATCATAGATTATAACAAAAAATAAAAAATAAAAATAAATAAATAAATGCGAAAAAAAAAGAATCGTGTTTGAACAAGTACGATGGAGGGTGGGGGAGGACGAGGTTTTTTATCTTATGGGTGCACCGTAAGATGGAAGCCCACCGCCTGGGTACTCGACTCCTCACGTACTCGCTTAACGCCCGAATGTCCATCTTCGTCGTTCTCCATACGAGCGGTCGCGGTACGCAATCCGTGAAAATCTCCCTCTCCCGTGGGAACTTTATAATCCTTGCGAGGCGACGCACGGGAAACTATTCCCGCGCGTGTCTGCGAAACGGCGGAATGAAAAAAAAAAACCAAAACAGAGAGAAAGAGAGAGAGAGAGAGAGAGAGACGCAAGGAACAACAACAATAAAAAGAAAATGACGCAGCGATGGTACGTAGAAACCCGGACTCGCGAGTACGACGAAGGAAATGGTGAAGGGGGGGGGGGGGGGGGGCGCCCTCGTTGGCAACCGCGAAAGGACGACGAGGTCGCGAAAGATCCTCGCGCTCTACCGTGTATCGCCCGTTCCCGCATAACCCCTCCGTCCTCTACGGGTCATCGCTTTCGTCATTTGTTTTTCTTGGTCTCCTTCTCTCTCACTCGTTCTCTCTTTGTCTCTCTTTCTCCAGTTCTTTCGCGCAGAGACTTTTCGGAAGTCTTTCATGTTAGCTGCGTGTTCGTAACTTCCAGCCCATGGACACCAGGCGAATCCGGTCGATCGCCTGAACTTTCAGTCTCCGGACAGCTCTATTGGAAAACATATTGGTAGGTTGTCACCCATCGTTGTTTCTCGCATCGTTCGTTCGTTATTTTTGCTTTTAAGTACTGTTTGCTTCAACCTTTGCTTATACTTGCTTTCAACAAGTGTTATTATTATTATTATTATGATTATTATTATTATTATTGTTATTCACGTTTAATATCTTGTAATATTTATCAGCTTGTGGATTTCTTTACTCTTAATTCAACGTTGACAACTTGCCAACAATTTCTTTCGAAATAGTTTGAGTTGGCTTTTAAGTGAACTTAACTTTAATTTAACTTTAGCACCACTCTAGCTCAAGTTTAACGCAACTTTAACCTAACTCTGACTTAACTTTGGTTCAACTTCGGCTCGATTCTACCTTAGCTCCGACTTAAGTTTAACTCACCTTGATCTTATGTTTATTATCGGCTTTAACCTAACTTTAACTTAGCTGAACTTTGGCAGAACTGCAATTTAATTTAATTCGATTTTAATTTGATTGTGATTTGATAGTAATTTCACTTACCGTTATTCATTATCATAACTACAATAATAATTGTTTAATTATTCTTGTTTAATTATCGGTATTGAAAGGGTTTCATTTCGGTATTAATAATAATTGTTTAAAAATGGCAATTTTTATAATTATTGTTGTACACTTCGCTCCTTTGTACTTGTTTATTGTATCACCGATATTTGTTTTCGGTTTTGTTGCTGTAAGTGAACAAGATTTTCTTTTTCTCTCACTGATGTTTTTTTTTTACAGTCTCGGAATGGACCGGATCAAACCGGAAGTCTCAAAAAGACTGAGGAAAACGTTGGCGACATATGGCTCAGTAGTCGTTTTCGTTGCGAGTCCGAATTTGCGGTACATCAGGGAATGAAGACGTTCCTCTTGTTTCCAATGATTTCCACCGTTCGCTGAAACGACGGAATACAACGAGATATTTTGGTCGAGATGCACACTCGGAGGAATTAGCATTTGGAGTGTGCTCGCCGTGACCTGCCTCACACCGCACGATCTCCATCGCAGTCGACTCGTCGTCGCGTTGCAAGCGTTGAATAGAAATTATCAATTATCCAAACTGGTACCCGCGCCGCATTCGGAACAGCCTACTCTTTCTCTATTCTCGATCGGCTCGTCATGATCGCGATCTTTTTCCAACGGCGAATCATTGCGAGATCAACTTTAGCAGGTTACCGATTATTATCGATATTTTTTACCGATTATTACCGATCGAAAGATCCGTCAATCTCGTATCGTTCTAGGTAACAGACGACGCGTTCGTTCTTCAGCATTGTTTTCGTTCTACGTTCAACGAGAGAAAGTACATTGTCCCTGGCGTAACGAATTATACGAGCCTCGTTGCGTTACGTTTCAATAACGACAGGTACGACTCGGATTTTTCTAGACCTGTAGACTCCACTGTTGAAAAAGTAGCGTTTGTTTTCTTTCCTTTTGCAAGAATTCCAGCTATTGATTTTTTTTTCTTAATTCTCAGGGTGGATGTTTCTTTGAGTTTTGGCTGGTATAGTTCGAACCTCCAATCTTCAATTCTTCGCTTTAAGTACGTTATCATCATTTAAAATCGTAAACCCTCGTTACAGTTACGGTTGAGTCCGGGTATGCAGCACATTTGCCAAAGGTACGGAGAAGCTGTGAAAAACCCGTTACAAATGATTCTTTTCTGGTGCCATACGTTGCGCGGACTATTTCTTAACGTGTATGAACGAAAGATCGACTTTCCGATCGTTGGGCCGACCGTTAGCGGTCACCGCTCCAACTATCGGTATCGTTAAGAAACTTTGCTGTACGTCAAGCTACCGACGAACCCCAATGCACGTTTCATTCTTCCCTAATCCATTTTTTTCTAATCCTATACCAGCAAGCAATCCAAACAACGATCATTCCTGATTAATGACAATATCGTGATGCTCGTACGAAGAATCGATCGCGTGGTTGAAAGGAGGAGTATGAAGAGGAGGTGGAGAAGTGAAGAGAGGAACGAGAAAACGGAAGAGAGATCGCGGTCGGAAGGGTAAAACGAAATAACGCCAACAGTCACTTCGCGGAGAGCACAGAGGTCTTGTGTTGGAAGAAGCGATCGAGGATGAGATTCTCTCATCTCCCTCTCTCTCTCTCTCTCTCTCTTTCTTCGCGACCGAGAGAGACCGGAGAACCAATTTTGCCGCGTAAATCCTCGGTAATGCGTGACGTCATCGTACATCAGAATGAGCGGCGGGTTGATTGGGTGCGAGAATCGGGGCCAATTACCGAGTGACCCCCGACGATTTATGGGGTCACTCGTAACTCATGGGGTGCCCTTTCCTTTCGCCCCACGACGCATACCATTCCCGATATCGTTCGGTGAGATCGCGCGAAGCGATAAAATTTCCGACAAATTTTGCGTCTCTCTCTCTCTCTTTCCTTTCCCACCTCGCGAGATTGCGCCGCATTCGGAGCGCGACTGGTTGCTCGCGATTTTTTTTCGTCCCGGCGACCGCGGCGGCAGGTTGCGCACGGGCGTACCCGGATAGACGAGAACTCTGGAGGATAAATCGGCGTGTACCGTGAGCGTCAGCCGGTGCATCGGTTGGAGGGGGGGGGGGGAGGGAGGGGGGCAGCAGCTCATCGCGGGCGCCCCTTCTCGCGTGGGCGAAGGGTCACGGGTCCCAGACACACGAGAAACAGGGACTCTCAACCATCCTTAAGAACGGTCCGATCCCCGAGGCGAGAGCCCTGCGTCGCCAATCCCCCACCTACGACCCGGTGCCTCAACCGCTGGAACGTCACGTTTCAGGTTGAACCGGCCCTCTGAACGCTCGGAAAATTAAGCTCTCTTCGTGATTTTTTTTTAATACATTTAATTAATTGTTTTTTTTTTTTTCGTTGAATCGAAGATAGGCATAAGTAGGTTAATGAAGATTTAAGTAAATTTTTGTTGACAAATTTCGAGGACGGTTGAAGGAAAATAAATGGTCAGAGGTCGTTGAAAACGTTCCTGTTTTCTGGAGGCATTGAAATCTCTGGTATGGTTTGTGTCAGCGAAAAATGAAAATTATATCTTTATCTCGCATAATTTATCGTCGGGTTAACACACGATGTCACAGGACAGACATTGATCCTCCAGCCATGAAAAATGTTATTTTTACTGGTCATATTCATGGAGTCATATTTTCAGTTAAGATGCTTCAAGAATCGGTAACTGAAACAATCGAACGGTTGCTACAGCTATTGTTATAACAAAAATACTCGTTTTGCATATTCGACGAACAAAAGTGGTTTTAAAAAATGAAAGGAAAAAGAAAGTTAAAAATAAATTAACTCTGATAAGAAGTATAAAACTTTATAAGTTCATTGTAAACTTTAACGATAATAAACCTTCTTCGTCTAAAACAAAATAATTCCATATCGTACATAATTATATATTTTAAACGCTGAAACTCTACACCTTAATTATTAAATCTTCCCGATTTTATCACCGTCCCAATTTTATAAATAAAAGCGTGTTACATTTTCATGATGTAATAAAGAACATTTAGCACCTTCTTTTTTCTCTTGCTATCAAAACATAACACGCTTGTAAAAAGCTTGTAAAAAGTAAGAAATTACGTTCTATGAAATCAGGCCGTCAAGAACTATCGATTTGGGTTTCAACAAAACTGCCGTAACTTCGGCATTTTTGTAACTAACTAAACAAAATTTGGTATGCACTCTTTTGAAAGTACACGCTACGAGAAAACGTAGTAAAAAAGTTGATCTCTCGTCATGGTTCTTCCCTAAGAACTGTAGGATCCCCCAGGCCTGACCTCATCGTTGCTCTCCCCTCTTCCTCCCTCATTTACCACCCCTTCGCTTGAACCACTGCAAAGCGTTTAACTCAGAAACGATTCCTCGCGCTCTCATCGCGTTTCGCCAACTGTATCGTTTTTCCGGTTCGGCCTGGAGCCGTCGTCGGCGACGGCGGCGTCGGCGAAACCACACTCTCTCTTTCTCTTTCTCTCTCTCTCGACAGCGCGCACCCGCGCGCATCTTTCGCGCACGTACTTACACACGAGGCCGAGGTTTCCACCCGCTACGTATACCTTCATGGGGTTTCACCGAAGCCAACCCCCCTTCCCCCTCCCCTTCTCGTTTATGTACGTAGCCGGAGCCGTTTTGCGGCATCGCGAGTTCCCACGGGGAAGCGGCATCGGCATCAGCACCAGGAGCATCAGCAGCAACGAGAGTGCACGACGGGAGGAGTTGTTTCGAGTTTGAAAACACGGCAATCAGTGTAACTGCTTCTGCGGCGCGCCGGACCGCCGCCGCCGCCGCCGACGCTCCGCGTACTCACACACGGAGACACGTAAACGCAGACCGGGTACACATACGTCAGTACCGATAAACAGCCGTCGAAAATATATCGAACGGCGAAACGTATATTCGCTCGGTGAAGGGTGGCCGGGGTGGGCGGTTGGTTGGTACGGAACGAGACGAAAACGCGAAACGAGACCGCGACGAGCTCGATAATCGAGTTTAGTCGTTATATGCCGTTAGAGGTAAAAAAAGTGGCTGTTTTTATGAATTTTTTTGGGAAAGAATTTCATTTGGGCAGAAGGAAAAGTATTGGGTAGTGTAGTGGCTTGTTTTGGATTTAGATTGAAGTCTTTTTTAAAGGCATTTTTGGGATTGAAGGCAATGAAGGGTTTTTTTTTTTGGCGTTGAAGGCTTTTTTGGCATTGAAGGCGTCTTTGGAGCTGAAGGCATTTTTGGAATTGAAGGCAATGAAGGGTTTTTTTTGGCGTTGAAGGCTTTTTTGGTATTGAAGGCATCTTTGGAGTTGAAGGCATTTTTGGAATTGGAGGAAGTTTTGGAGTTGAAGGCTTTTTTGGGATTAAAGGCATTTTTGGCGTTGAAGGCTTTTTTGGCATTGAAGTCTTTTTTGGCATTGAAGGCATAATTGGAATTGAAGGCATTTTTGGAATTGAAGGCAATGAAGGGTTTTTTTGGCGTTGAAGGCTTTTTTGGCATTGAAGGCAATTTGGAATTGAAGGCATTTTTGGAATTGAAGGCATTTTTGGCGTTGAAGGCATTTTTGGCGTTGAAGGCATTTTTGGCGTTGAAGGGATTTTTTGTATTAAAGGCATTTTTGGCAGTGAAGGCATTTTTAATTTTCACAAATATTAATTAACATTAATTCGCAAGAGGTCTCACGAAGGCGATTCTTTGTGACGGGTGACGAACGTCAAGAAGCTTCGCAGTTTTTTTTAGTGAAAGTTAATAATATTTCGTTGGCTCATCCATTCTCGAATTAATCTACGAAAAAGACGAAGGCAAAACGTCAGAAAATTCTGAGGAACGATCGCCGCGAGTACGAGGGACGTCTAACCGTGGCACGATTATACGTGCGGTATATAAACGTGTAACTCGATCGCGAACGTGAGTGCAGTCGCACGGGCGGCCTTTGTACACCGCGTGCTCTCTACGATTCTGCTGCCGTTGCCGCTCCTGCCATCCTGATGTACGCGGCCACGTGTGCACCGGGAAAGAGAAAAAGACAGGGCGAGAGAGAGAGAGAGAGAAATGATGATAATGATAATGATGATGATGATAGAATTCATTATTCCCTAATCGTACTTTGGCACGAGAAAATTAATAATAATATTATAAATAATACAATATAAAAATTACTATTAACCGTAGACATTGATACAAAAAAATAAGTAAATCAAAATAAACTAAATAAACTATAGAAAAATTAAAAAAAAAATATATATACCAATACAAACTGTACAAACGCATAAAGGAACGAGAAATAAACTGATAATTAATTATATAAATCAATATATGTTGTATGAACAAATAAAGACACTAAAAAAAAAAAAAGACTAGACACTTGAAAGAAGAGGGAAAGAGGAGGGACGATAATAATTATAATGATGATGATAGAATTCATTATTTCCTAATCGTGCTTTGGGACGAGAAAATTAATAATAATATTATAAATAATAACAATATAAAAATTAACACGTGGAAACTAATATAAAAAACTATACATAAATCAGAATAAACTAAATGAACTTTTAGAAAATTTAAAAAACCGTAAATATCAATACAAACTGTATAAACCCATAAAGAAAAAAGAAACAAACCGATAATTAACTATCTAAACCAATATGTAAATTATTATTAACCATGAAAACCGATATAAAAAACTATATAAATCAAAATAAATAAAAATTAACTATACAAAAATTAACAACCGGTACATACCAATGCAAACTAGAAACAAAAAACTAGAAAAAAAACCGATAATTAATTATATAAACAAATATATATTGTATGAACCAATAAAAACACTAGAAAAAAGACTAGACAATAAAAAGAAGAGATGATGGTATAATTTATAATTCCCTAATCGTACTTTAGGACGAGATAATTAAAAATAATAAAACAATGCAATACAAAAATGAAAATGAACGGTGGAAATCAAAATAAATTAAATAAACGATACAAAAATTTAAAAAACTAGAAATAAACCGATAATTAACTACACAAATCAATATATATATATATACATATATATTATGAACCAATAAAGACACTAGAAAAATAACTAGACACTAGAAAGAAGAGGGAAAGAGAGAGAGAGAGACGAGAGATTTGCACGGCGTGGGCGGAGACAGGGCGCGGGCAGGATGAACAACGTACGTACATACACGCACACGCGCGTTTATTGCACTTACGTGTGTACGTGCGCGAGCTCGCGATGTTGCACGCCATCCAAATGGACTTTGCGTGTCCATTCAGCTAGTCGCCCTCTCTCTCTCTCTCTCTCTCTCTCTTCTCGTGAGAACGTTGCGCGCTCTCGGCCATAAATTTCCCGCTCGTCTAGAATTTTCGGTAATTCGCCTCGCGGAATACAAACGGAGGTCGCGAGGAAGAGTCGGGTCAGAACTTGATGTGCGGAGAGCGCGTATCGACGAGGACGCAGTCACTGAGAGGTTGGTAACCGAAGGGCGGTACGATGATGAAGTAAGGGGGGGGGGGGGGGAAATCGATCGATAAATGATTGCTGTCACTCTTCACCCTTATTCAGCCGGAAACTCGCCAAGGCACTCTTTTAGCTTTTTTACTTTTCACTTTATTGCCGAGTCTCACTGCTTTTGTCAAATTACGTGTATTTTTGATTTTTACGTTACAGTAGTATTTCTAATTTTTATAACGTGTTTTTTTTTTTATTAACGTTTTTTATAATAATTAATACTGAAATAACTGGCTTTATTATTACTATTTGTAGAATAACTGATTTTTTATAATGACCATTGTCACTATTATTTTTATTTGTTTTTTTTGGTTTGTTTATTTATATTTTTTCTTGGATTTTGTTGTTACTTTGTACATTGGGTAAAAGTAAACTCGCCAAAGCACTTTTTTAGCTTTTTTATTTTTCACTTGCCGAGTCTCACTGCTTTTGTCAAATTACGTGTATTTTTGATTTTTACGTTACAGTAGTATTTCTAATTTTTATAACGTGTTTTTTTTTTATTAACGTTTTTTATAATAATTAATACTGAAATAACTGGCTTTATTATTACTATTTGTAGAATAACTGATTTTTTATAATGACCATCGTCACTATTATTTTTATTTGTATTTTTTGGTTTGTTTACTTTATTTATATTTCTTCTTGTATTTTGTTGTTACCTCGTACATTGGGCCGAAAGTATTGAAAGGGCATAATAAATTTTATCATAATGTTGATGATGATCATGATCATTATCATAATAAAATTATACTTTTTATAGATAGTATAAAAACTATTTTTATAACAACTAGTATTATAATAACTAAAAATAAAATAAGTAACTTTATTATAACTATTTTTATAATAACTAAAACTAAAATGAATAACTTTATTATAACTATTTTTACACTAACTAATTTTTTATAATAACTATTAGTACTATTATTTTCATTAGCGTTTTGTTGTTTGTTTACTTTATTTATATTTTTCGTCATATCTCGTGATAATGCTGATCATCATCATCACCATAAAATTATACTTATAGTTATTATAAAAACTATTTTTATAATAACTAATATAACTATTTAAATAATAATTAACTTTATTATAACTATTTTTACAATAACTAATTTTGTATCATAACTCTTATCACTATTATTTTCATTCATGTTTTTTAATTCGTTTATTATATTTATATTTATCGTTACATTTTGTTATTATTTTCTACATTGGGTCGAAAATGTTCCAAGGGCATAATACATTTTATGATCATCATCATCATCATCATCATCATCATTATCATCTCATTCTCCCCGTTCCGCGTTATCTCCTTATCCGTCATTTGGACGACGTCCAATCTCCCGTCTGAAGATGAAGTCGGTCGAGAGTGGCGTTTCGTGTAGCGACGAGAAAGATTCATTGAGAAAAATCAAGGTTCGCGAGTGAACGCGTGGGTGCTCCCCGAGACGGAAATTGGTCGGCGTGGCGCGCGTGGCGTCGTTCCTCGTAACAAGACTCTCTCGTCCCTCGCGCGCACTCCCGAAAGCTCGTTGGAGACGCTCGGATATCAACCGAGCTGCGCCCACGCGCTTCTTCCTCGATTCGAACAAGGGACAATGTGTAACAGTTTCTGCACGCTTGTCTCTCCCCCCTCCCCTCGTTATTGTTGCCTCGGACGTTTTGTGAAAAATTGATTCGGGCGCACGCCTGCGGATACCGGGGTTTCATTCAGTCCGGCTGAGAAACGGACAGAAGTATCTCGGTCCGATTGAATTTTTAGGTGAAGAACGATTATTGGGATCCAATCGTCCCATTGGACCCAATAATTAATACAGCGAAACGTCACGATCGTACGTTGGATTTTAATTGGATTTTCCCGTTCGAATCCAACGTACGAATCCAATTGGTAGATCATGCTCGTATTCTCCAGTAAACTCTGAAACCGATTCTTCATCGATCCCATCGCGTTCTGTACATTGATTTTTCGAAACGAAACGTACGGATTTAACGAACGATTAGATATAATCGAGTGGACCGTGTCTAGTCTTGAAAATACGTAGGAGATTTCTGTTTTGTTTCGAATGAAAAAGAAGTTTATGTTTTCGAGGCTTTTGAAATAATGTTTCTTTTAAGATACAACAA
>JAPYZI010004493.1:0-13399 GCA_030523105.1 Ophioninae sp. A BG-2022a
AAAAAAAAAAAAAAAAAAAAAAAAAAAAAAAAAAAAAAAAGAACATTTTCAACCACCTCTCGAGAGCATCTCGCCTCATTACGAAGACTGAAGGAGTTGATTAGTGAAAGAGGGAAAATGGAGTATTAAAGTTAGCGTCGACCCGAAACGAAGTGCGAGATAAAGGACGAAAGTTTCACGGGGTGGGAATGAGCCCTGGCGACCCGCGAGTATTCCAGTTAATGGGGTACTTTGTTAGCCTCGTGTACATCCCGGAGAGGATCGTGTGGGATTAATACTTTCTCGTTCGAAACTTTCACGGGCTTTTCCTCAGGAATCGTGAAACGAACCGTGCAAGAGGTGTACCGTATACCCTCGGCGATTCAAGGGAAGTTGCTCACGAGACGGTTTACACCATTCGTAAAGACGCCCGCCAATTCTAAAAGAACGAGCTTGGTCGCAAAGCCAGAAAAGAGGTGGTCCGAAGTGAGTGCCAATTGCCGATGATCAAGGACAAAGACCGATCGACACTCGTATCCAAACGCCCTTAAAAAAATATGCTATTCCTCTTTTGATCAACACCACAGTCATCACGATTTTGCTCGATGGCCAGAGTTTCTTTCGTTTTTGGACTTGGCCATTACCATCGGCTTCTACGGATCATAAAAGTACATCAGGGATGGATGTACCCTTCAGACTTCTGGAAAGTACTTTGAAAGCACACGAGCCGAGAGTCTCGGAAAAAAAGTGGACAGGTGGCCACATGTATTATAAACAGTTCACACGTAACTGCCCCGTGAAATGTTCGGTCGTAAAGCAAATCGGAGGCGAGTTCTCGGAGTATCCGTGCGATGGCATACCGCGTTACGCTCGTAGGTCACGAGGCATTCGCGGGTCGTTGGAACTCAGCCCGTACAAAGTAGAAGTACACCGATCTTCCTTTCTCAGCTTCGAAAGATCGGGCCTAGAATTTCGCCACGATTTTCTGCTCGGTACGTTCGCTGATTGTGCCTCGAACGATTTTCCGCCCTGACGGTCACCCATCCAGCTGATTTTGGCTTTGTGTTTACCCGTGTGTTCCACGGAACCGCGAACCAACCATTCCGTGAACATTCTTCAGCATCATCTTCGTACCGGCGTTTCCCAGGATCTTCCGATTCGCCTGGTTGATTTCTGATGATCGGGGCATCGGAAATTCACGATCCAGCATCCAAGAATTGGCTCCGAGACTTCCATTACTTACGCGCTTCAAGTGTGAAGACGTCTCGATGGCAACCGATTTTTTTCATCCCGACGAACCAAAGAGAACGATTTTTTAAGCCCGTCCGTTTCAAGGTCGTAAACCCTGATCAGGAAGAATCGATATTTTTCCAAATAAACCTGACGGAGCGTTGGATGTTGGTGCTAGGACAGGAGAAACGTTTTCCAGTCCGAGTGTTTCGTTAGTACGAGAGCGACACTGATTGCCAATCAATATGCCCATCTCGCGAGAATCTAATTCACCAACAATGTTGATCAATCAGTATAACGCTGGACGGTTTGGACAGAGGGAGAAGGAGGATGGTACGTGGAACAGACGGGAGTAACCAGGAACCTGCTGAAATTCTAGAAATTCAACGAGAAATACCGATCTCTGTCTCTCTCTTTCTCTCTCTCGCTCCGTCATTCCAGCGGCACGTTCCCCAAGTTGTGCTTCTCGGGTGTACTCCCATTGTCCTCTGTACAGCGTGATGTCGGATACGACATAGTACGCGATTCCTTCATACCTGTGTGCTCTTATACGTACGTACCGATCCTATGTATTTCACAGGGGCTTTGGTTATTCTCTTGGCTACCACAGTAACAACACGTCTAACGAACTCCTCATACAAAATCAATCCTCCTCTCGACTCTGTCGTCATACCACGATGAATATCAATATTTTTCCATACCCGTGTGTACCCTTTAGGATTCAGGTCTGATAGATTTTCACGAACGACATATTAGAAAACGTCATACCGATTTTAATACCCTGGAAGGTCTTGCCGAACGTCCTGCCGGAGTCCACGATGGGCCAAGAAACATCGGAACTTTGCTAATGTCGTCGATGATCGGGTGATGTTTCTCGAAGAAGCCTAATGAAGCTGAAAGGCCTAGGTCATGAGGCGCCTCGGACAATTCGAGCGAGCATTTGAACCCAAACAAATGGACTTCCGTAACGGGTGGCCTTCGAAACCAAAGGGGTCACCGCGGGGTCTCCGAGGCTCCGACACCCGGCGATATTTATTGGATCACCGTATCCAATTGTGCCCAACCAAGAGTCCGATTCTCCAACGTAAAGATTGTATTCGTATAGGCGGAAGTGGCAAGCGAGGAAGGTCGAGCAAAGATGAATACGAATCGGAAGTCTGGCTACCCGGAAGCTATTACTGGTCCCCTAATTTCTTTACGATCACCCCGTCACGCTCCGGTGGCGCTCTCCGGTGGTTTATCGTTTTCCAAGCTACCACGGTGGACCAGATATTCTCCGTGCGTATCTCTCGGTCTTACGTTTCGAGCTGATGACCGAACCACTTTGTTACGCTCACTCGAAAACTCTACCACTTTTCCTAGGCTTTTCTACCGGCCATTGGTAACGATGGATAATGATGGGTGGTTGATAACCCTTTCCCCGAAGAGTCATAAAAGTCGAATGATCACGGCTGGAGCTTCCAGTATACAATTGGTCCGTTTGTCTCGTTGGCACTCTTGGATAGCTGTAGCGATTCAGAGGGACGCCGAAGAGGAATGCAAACGGTGACAGACTGGACGAGGCCACTGGAGGAAGAGAGAGGATATCGTGATCACGAAGTAAGAAGAGCGAAGCTGATTAACCGAGAGTGAAAAACGAAAGGGAGAGAGAGAGAGGGAGAGAGAGAAAGAGAGTCGGAGCGGGTCTCCTTCGTTGAGGTACGAAGGGCTTCGGGGCACGAACGAGAGGAACTCGGATGAAGGTACGAAAGTAGAGAGATAGGGGCAGCCATAACGGGTAAGAGAGTCGAGAATGAGAGAAGAGAGAAAACGAAGCTGGAGGTTGTAGAGAGCGGCAGATAGGAGAACGAGTGCCTCCAGGCACAATGAGCCTATCAGATTATATTTCTATTTTCGACACGCGGCCTATCGCGCAATCCCATCTCCCGGACTCCAGCTACCGCGACGTTCTCGCGCCAATACCACAGTGAAAAAGGAGCCCCGACGAATCTTTATTCTCATCAATGCTTTCAAAGAGGCGTATATCTGTAGGTGACATTCCAGGTCTCTCCAAAGCCTCCCTCCAAAGCCTCCAGTCCAGACTGGAGAACTCACAATCGGACCAGCAACTTCGGTCGTCATACGCGAACGTGGAACGGAAAAGGTGAAGGTGGATCACGACTCCCAGGCGTTTACGCACCGAACCCTGATGCTGCCGACACGGAAGGGTCCGCACCGTAGCTTCGGGCTAAAGCTTGAGCCTGATGCGAATTCCCTGATGCCCGTATGCCTGACCAAAGTGCTATTGAACTCAACCGTGTGCAATCAAAACGCTTCCTCACTCGGGGCACTTGCTCTTCGATGTACAACCGCGGTCCTGACGCGTCAAGGAACAACCGCATTGGCCACCCACGAAGAATTCGATTTGGAAACTCGCGATATTCGCGATACGTGCCTTTTTTTATCAGCCAGAGTCTTGACTCCAGTCCGAAAACGGTTCACTCGGCGATGACATCCGACATTGGAGGAAAATGACTATCCTGATGGTAGCAACCTCGGATCTGGCAGGCAGTTTGGCAAATTGCTGGAGATTGAGCGAATACCAACCATCATGAAGGCACGTAATTTGTGGAGCAGCTTCCTTCTGCTACTGATCTGCATTTACAGTCGCGGTCTATCTCTCACGAACTTGCTTGATGTTTCTTCAAACTCTACCCTCACCATCCTCAGGGTCTTACTTCACCGGTCTTACTAGACGATACTTCGCCATCTTGCGATTTTATTTCTCGAAGGTCTCGAAGCAAGCCCCCGAGCGATTTCGTGCTACTCCCCATCGACTTCTACCTCTCGGAGGTAGACTATGCCTTCAACCTTCCTTCGTACCCCTATCCTATCAGGCTGGATGCGTTGCCTGATGCACACACGTGAAACGTCGAGATTGCGCCGGTTGACGCCGCTCGGTTGAAACAGTGGGAGAAGGAGGAGGAAAAAAAGAGGAGCGAGAGGAAGAGGGCAAAGAGGGAGGAAGGATGGATAGAAGGCAGAGAAGTGTTCGCCTCCGAGCTATTCGCTTCTTGCGCCCGACTCTCATCTCGATCGTCTCGGACACCTTCGAGAAACCCTTCTTCGACCTCACTCCTTTCCGATGCTTCTTCAATCGGAGAGAGAGACGGAGAGAAAGAAAAAAAATTGTTTTTTACTTCCACCCAATAGAGGATACCATTGAGACGTAAAGCCAATAAATCGATGCCTCCGAGGTAAATGATCAGTGGTTTGGGTCGATGAAAACGGGTAACTAATAAACGTAGGGACCAGCTGATCGTTCAATATTCTCATTTCCGGTTGAACCTCATCGAATACACCGTCAATCGTCATGAAACGAGAAGCTTGACTATCGGAAGATCTGACACTATTTCGGTTGACACGTTTTTTTTTTTTTTTTTTTCGGTTTTTTTCCTCGATGAACATCGTCACTGATGGACCGACGCACAGGCGTGTACTCACGACAGTGTAAAATTACCGCGTCAAAAACGATCACGTTACGGACCAATGGCTCGCCGGAACGAATGATGCCCTCTGTTTTATCAACATTTTCCGAACGCGTTGGTGGACTCACCAGCACGAAACTAAAGCGAACGTATTGCTTCGCGCGACTCTCGGAGTTGAAGAACTCTCCGGTCGTCGTCTCTCTTTTTTGATGTTTTCAAAAATTGACGAAAGGAAAGAAGGACATCAATATCTGACATTGATTGGACTTCGATCTACCGAAAACGTTGAGCGATAAGCTACAGACTGTGACGTGTCAAGATGAAGATCGGTATATCGGATCGTACGATCTCAAAGCTCCACTGAATAATTCCCAAGGGTAACAATAAAGAGAGTTTGCGTCGGGTACCGTAAATTTTTAGGGGCCACGGCAAAAGGTCGCGGTTGGTGTTACTCGGTGGGTCGGCCCTGGAAAACTGGAAAGGGGTCCCAATCAATCAGCCGGAAATCAGTATGCACGTCACGTACGCCTAATGCCGCCACTCTTTCATCATATTCATTTGATCGCGAGCGTGCGAGAGACCGCGCGCTCGCACGAACATACGAAACCATATATGCCTCGTATTGAATACGTGCAGGGTTGGGTGCCCTCAATAATAACCAAAGCGTCGCGTCATCGCGCCATTTCCGATCATGCACTCTCAGGAACGCATCGCCATCAGCAAGGTATACTTTCGCCGTTGATCCCAATTTGTTTGGGTTTGTTTGGGTTGGCGTTTCTCCAATTTGGTTTCCGGGTCGAAGAAAAACGGTGAGGTGAAAAGAAGGAGGATCTTTGGTGTTTGTTTGGGTTCCTAGTGATCACCAAACGCGGATGTGGTAGGCCGAGAAGAAGATTAACTTCTTTCGCCCAGCCGGACGCTCGAGATGTCTTAAGTACGCGTCTTAAGGACAAGATCGGAACGCCAGCAGCGAATACTTCGGTCAAATACGTAATCCGGATTATCAGGGATCCGCTTATAGACCGTACACTCGAGACGGGAAAACGATAGCCCCGGTATGCTTCTCTCTATATCTTAGCTTGTAACCGTTGCATACAACTGCTTCCAACGGTTCGTGCGAAGACGCGTGGTTTTTATTTTTTTATCCACAACTGTCGTTTGGATACCTCTCGTTGAACCGGCAAACACGAAGGCTCCGAGTTAACAGTATTTTTTTGACGAGCGATCCGTAATTTTGGAATTTTTTATTGGAATAAGAATTGTGAATTGGACTAAAAACTTGGATGTTAAAGTATTAGTTTATTGGTATCGAACATCTTAATTTTATTTGCCTACGTTTCGTAATACATTTATTTATACAAAGACTATTCTATTTTTCCAAACATTTTTGTTCCTTTATCGATCCAAAACCAAAAGAACTCCGGGTTATTTTGGTTTCCTCATCGGATAGATGGTCGGGTTATCGAAAAATGGCGTCTGAAATTGACGGAGGCTTAATGAAGTGGCTCGGAGGGTGTCTCGAGCCGAGGCAGTACAAAACAAAAAACAAAAAAAAATCAAAACTGGGTGCGTATAATCGAAGAGTGACGAGGGGTAAAAGAGGAGGAGGGAATTTCGTGAGATGAGAAAGGGGTGAGAGGGGAGATAGGAGGGAGGGAGGAGGGAGGGGTGTACCAATTTAAGCCGTGCCCACCGTGCAAAAATGCTTGGGAAGATCGTTGGCGTAAAGCCGGTGGCCGCTTCGTCCGTCGCGCTCTCGGGCTGCCTCGGTTCATTAACTGGAAACCCAATAGCGGTTGTTTGCATTGGCAGACGGCGAGAGTCCGTCCGGGCATCGAAATTGCGAGCCATATTGCATACGAGAGAGAGAGAGAGAGAGAGAGAGAGAGAGAGAGAGAGAGACGGATCCGACCCACCAATGGCCAATAGCGTCTGGCACAGCCCTCTCTGTTTTGCCCTCTTCCTCCCTCCTCTGTCTCTCTCTCGTCATCTGGATCCATCTCTCTCATCAGTCTATCTGGTCGTTATTGACAACGAGGGACTTCTCTCCTCCAACATACACAACGTGGCATCACGAGTGCACTCGGTCTCTCTTCGTCTCTGACGAGCATGAACTCTCGTTGATGGGAGGGGGTTATTCCTCCTCATCGATATTAGCTCCCTCTATAGTTACTTCTTCTGATAGCGCGGACAATAACGCGGGCAGAGTTCGACGACTTCATTATTGACGGTGTGGACATTATACCGGACTCGTGGTGTGCCTCTTCCTTTGGACCCATCCTTCATCGAAGCCTCGATCGTTTTATTTTTCGTTCCCGCTCGATTGAACAATGCAACTTTGAATTATCCTCGCTCTTCCGTATTTTTTTTATTCTCCGGTTCATTCGGAAAGAAATAGTGCATGACTCGAGGCTTGATGAATTTTGAGGTTATCGAGGCCGCCAGTGGAGATTCGAGACGAGGAGCTTTACAAAAGTTTTCTCGGGGCGGTTTTGGTCGTTGGGCTTATAGCCTTTTACACGATGTTTGGGTTAACCCAAATAGGTTAATTGGCTTTGGTTTATTGGATTTATTGGGCTTAACCCAAACTTTGGATTAACCCAACCAAATTGGGTTTGGTCGGGTTTATTGGGTTTAACCCAAACAACCCCAATATTGGGTAGTAGCTCCCATTTTTGGTCAGTTGGAATGTTTCTTTGAGATATCCAAAACGTACGAACGGCTCGTCCAGTTAAAACGCAATAACGAGTAGCCTTTTTTTTCTTTTCGTAGTTACCGTGGCGAGTTGAACGCCGAAGGAAGCTTCCCGTGCTTTCTCATGACAGACCGCGGGCGTATCGCCCTGTCAAAATAGATAACGCTCGGGATAAGTCACCCCAAAGTTAAAATCGCACCCCTGCGGCTGTGCTGCCCCATCTTCGTCCCGTGAGATACGCCCAGCGTTCTCGTTCCTCGAGCTATACGCTTTTTTTTCTATGCGTATTATACGCGGAGGGCGAGCGTGCCAACGCCTGCCAATCCACCCTTCCCGTACCCGCTGGATACGTGTACCGCGTCATCCATTCACTTTCGTTTAACGTCGCGAACGAAAAGGGGTGGACGGGCGAGGGGGCATTGTACACCGCGGGGAAAACAATATCGCGTTATTCACGTCGATGTACCAAACCCAAACACCTTTCGACCGTTCTCCAGTTCTCAAACCCAACAAACCCGCCCAATAGCAAACCAAAATAAAACCAAACAAACCCAAACACCTTTCGGGTGTTCTCCCCCTCTCAAACCCAAACAAACGAACACCTTTCAGGTATTCTCCCGTTCTCCTTTTGCCTCATCGAACAATCGCTAGTGTTAGGGTTGAACAAAAGTCGACGTGGAATGCGAAGGATAGAAAGAGGAACGTGCGTTAAAGTTGGCGAGTGGAAAACGGTCGAACGAAAGTCCTGTTGTCGAAGAGAGAAGACAAGAGGACGGTGGGTCGTCGTTGGGTCGAAGAGAGAAAGAGAAAGAGATCGAGCGGGGGAGGAGGACGAAGAGGAGAAGGAGGACGAGGCGGAGGCGAAGAGGAAGGTGGAGCGGCGGGGGGGGGTTCGGACGACGAGACCAAACGTATAGGCGGGAATGGAGGGGAAGAGGCGTCTGGCGGTGGCAGGGGTGTTACTACTTACCATACTCCCGATATAGCAAAGTCCCGCGTTACTCCTGCCGGCACAGCGCTCCGCACGGCTCACCCGGCCGGATAGTAGTGTAGTCACTATCGCACGGTTCTCGGCACACCAGCGACAGCTTTGTGTGTTTCCAACCGCTCTTTTTTTCCTATCGAGAAAACAAAAGAAAAAAAGAAACCAAAAAAAAACAACAACAAAAAAATATAAAGACGTCGAGAGTGTCCCTGGTCGCGATCGATCCCGATGACGGATCTATCAGGCCTGAAAGACGCGAAAATACGAAAAAAAAAGACAAACCTCTGGACTTTGGTTCGAGAAAAAGAACGATCGGAAGTCAAATTTCAATTGTTCGGAGTGTACGAGTCAATTCGTTCGATTCGTTCAATTCGAACGATTCGAACAATGACGGAGGTGCGGGGCCAAGGGACACGGACGATTCCAAGTTTCGTTGGATCCTGGTCACGTGGCTCTCGACGAGCGAGGGGAGGGGGAAGTGTGTGCAATACCAAGAGGTGTGGAAGAGGGGGCGAGGAGAGAGGGGCGGAGGGGGTGGAGGGCTGGTTCTTGGTGTGATACTAGTGGGGGTTGAATGAACGAGAGGTGGAGAAGAACTGGATCGACCAAGGAAGGGAGATTCGAGAAACGAAAAACAACAACGCCACGTGGGGTACGTTTATATTTCTATTGGATTCCACGTTCTTTTACCACTTGCGTTCTTTTTTGAAATTTTTCATTTTTTTTTACGGTTATCCGACTGGCCATTTCGATCCAGAAATAACACTTTTTTTTCATAGTCACGAGGAATTGATAACAAAATTGACAGCCTCTTTTCAGCGAAAGTTGCACTTCCGAATATTGACCCTTTTTTTCGAGCAGCGATTTCCGAGAGTGAAAACGTTCGTTAACTGTTGAACGGAACTTAATCTCGGTCTCGCTTTTGGGGATGGGTTTATTGGCACGTGTAAATCAGATTTTAGTCGGTTCGTGAATGAGAAAAAAAGTTGGCAGCTTTAATAATTCGAAGTGCACAACGACTCGTAACGGAGTGTCTACGAGCCGAGATCACCAACATTTAACACCGGCGAGACGGTCCATTAAACACGCGATACTATGCGCCAGATATGTATGCAATTACCGGTACACACGACTGAAAGATTGCCACGGATAAGGTTGCCCGTAGCCGACACGCGCACGCACCTAATTTTCATTCATTCTATCGACACTTTATCTAATCGCGAATCTCGACACGACCGCTCTTTTTATCCTCGATTTATCGTCGACCGATGCCAGGTGAGGGAAATATCAATCGATCGTCAAAAGGTATATCAAACGATGGATCTTGGACTCTTCTTGAAGCCTTTTGACCTCTGACAATTCTGGACACAGTTTTTCGGTTTCTAATGATCCAGAATTACGAAGCGACATCAACATCGAAAATATATATAAAAAATAATTCGATCAATAATAAAAATAAAAAAAACACAACCTCCCAATGACTTTTTCGTCAAAATTAATAATGACCGGTCGAAGCATCCGCAGCCCACGATTTAAAAAAGAAACCCAGTATTTCTCTCTTCCTCTGAAATTTTCCGTTCGTGAAAATAGCCGGAAGATTTTTCCTGGTCACGGTGATGAAAAAGTTGTCCGGAGCGAGAGCGACGGTTCATTCAACGGTAAATTGAATTTCTAGGGTGAATAACGACTAACAAACCGCAGTTATATAATAAAAAGCAATGCAGAGGGATGTGAATTAATTTTGGGTTCTAGCTTTCCCTCGCTTCTTCTCTTCGCCCCATCGACTCTTTCACCATCTCCCGTTCCCTTCGGTTTTGCTCTGGGTTCTCTTCTCTCCCCGTTTGCTCGTTCCTTTAAACACCGAGCCTTCGCCCTCGCAATTTTGCCCCTGAACTCCCCCCGCCGCCCCTCTTCAACCGCCCTTTTTCCCTCTTCGTCTTTCAACAGGAACCCAACGAAAATTCAATAAAATTGAAACGAGAGGAACGAAAAAGCCCTTTTGCCATCTCGAAGGGTATATCGTGGGACGGGTGACCGTTTCTCTCCCTCGCACATTCCCTATAAAGATAGTTTCTTCTCGGGGTAGAATTTTGGGGGGTTGGAGTCATCGAGAAGATCCGGTGCATACATTAGAGGGCCGCAACGATCCGTATGTGCGTCTATTCGTGTACTCTGTGGGGAACAAAGGCTCTTTTCCCCCCGCTCCGACTTCCATAAGACGATTGAGCCACCCAGATAAGCTGCCTCTCGCTCGGAATCCTACAACTTATTTTTTTATTCGTGCTCAATTTTTAAATGCCCCGCACGTATTAATAATGCCACTTGAATCCAAAAATACCACGGGTCGGGCTTGATTTTTTGGCCTTCTGTAATTTTTGTTTTGTCAATTAAAATTTATGCTAAATGTTGTTTATTTTTAAACGAACGGAAATTTCCTTTTTTTTCTGAAATAGATAATAAAGCATTAAATTAAAACCCACTAAATTAATAAAACATCTTTTATGAAAATAATACGATTGATACGAGGAGTTTGAGGAAGGTCTTTGGAATTCGCCCTGAGAATAAGATTATTAGCTATTGATCCTTGCCACACTTCCCAGAAATTCCTTCTCGGTAAAATCCCAGAAATTCCTTCTCGGTAATGGCTAGTCGCGAAGCTTCAGAAGACGAAAGAAAAGCCTCATCGATGCTCTTGAGGGTGTTCGAAGATAGGCAAAAGTTGGTAGTCCGAGTGTATCGGAAGTGTCAAGTCGAAGGGTCTTTTAGGGTAGGATTTGGATCTTGATGAATTTCCTGATGGTCCTTGATGACCCAGATCCTTTCGACGGTTTCATAGACGCCCTTGTCTCGTGTCTAACAATGGAAACGTCGCAATCCGTTGACGATGACGAATCCGGAATCGTATTGGGTTTCGTGACGGGAAAATTAAAGGGGCGTAGGCGTGGTGATGCTTCAGACTCGGAGGGACTCTGAAAAGTGTTGACGCGCTTGATACGCTCCAAACTCGTATGTGTCAATTCGATACACCTACGCGGAGAATTTTCACGTGTGTGCCTCGCGCGTGGAGAACCCCGACTGACGGAACACAATTTTGCAATAACTTCAATTACCCGGGACACGACCGCGTTGCGCTCGCTCTTCTCTTCGTGTCCTCGCGGTTTGTACGACCTGTGTCGTGTATATGGATCTCCCTCTCTCTCTCTCTCTCTCTCTCTCTCTCTTTCATCGCGCGCTTATACCATTTGTGGTAAATGCGGTGATGCTCAACACTTCCCCTCGACGTCTACATTATTCGAAATATTCACCCGCGGTTTCCCTCCGAACGACATATTCCGAGGCGTGGCTGGATACTTCTTCATTTGCTAAGCTTAATAAGTCAGTTAAAAAGCTTTGTTTACCGAAGTAGGTAAAGTTGAATGAGAAAACACTAAAAAGGAACCAAGAAGTTTACTGAGTATTAAATACAAGTAATACAAACTTCATGAGAATATCTGACTCCTGGGTGATGCTTTAAAACGGTTTTTTTTTTCTTTAACGTCGACCCGATGTAAAGCCAACCCGAACCTAACCCAAACACCCCAAACTGTGAACGCAAACAAATTCAAACTCTCAAAAACTGCTAATATGGCAACGGTCGTTCGTTGAGTTTCGTGTTAAAAGGGCTCGATCGTTATCGCTGATCGGGACGCTTCGGGCCCTTTTCACAAGCTTTTTTTCGTGATGAAACTTCATACGTGGTGACGTATGGGAGAACAATTGGCTTCGGGACGTCAGCAAGAAGAGAAGCCAGGGAAGGGGGGTGCCCTTTTTAAACAAGTGCTTCTTAATAAAGCATCGAGGCGCGAAACCACCCTCGAAAATTCGCCGACGCGCCTCGACGCGTACAATTCCCTCGGATGTCTCTGTTCGGATCGCCTCGGGGCTTTAACGCGGCTCTCGCGCACTTCGAATTCGCTACATGTGGGATACTCGATAGTCGAGTAACGACCAATCACATTGGTGGGTATTGCACACCCAGACCTCTTCCGTTATTTCGTTAAATTTTGGAAAAGAAAATGTACTCTCAACGGGATACGAAAAAGAGAGGGAGAAAGAGAGAGAGAGAGAGGGAGACAGCAACCGGATGAAACCTGGGGAATCAAAATTCCCCTGCAGGCCTTGGGGAGAACCGACGAAACGACGGGTAGTTTTGTTCGCCTCGATGATACCCCAAGCGTCGAACGATCGTTCAAGCAGTGAGTCGTGCGATGATGAAAACCGAATTTGGGAATTTTTAAACTTAAATTTCGAAATCCCAAAACCTAGTTTTAATTTACAAAGTTGGAAATCCCAAAATTCATTTTTTCACGAAGATGGAAATCGCCAATTCGTTTGGATTTGTTTGGGTTGGAGATGTCAATTTTTTTTTAAGTCACTGAATCCTCCTGCTATTAAGGGAATGACGAAGACGTTGGAAACTTTTGACGCGGTACCTCGTTGCGTCGGTAATGACAATTTTGGGATTTTGCGCTGCGAGTAACTACCGATGGATGGCGCGCCCCGCGCGCGAATTCGGCCGCGAACTCTCGACTTTTCGGGCGAAGAATCGTGGCGGGACAATTGTATATAAGAAGCTCACTCTACGACCTTCAAATTTCGTGATTTTTGAGACTCCGGAAAAGTGGCCGGGGTAGTCGAACATTTTTTTCCTGTTTTAAAAGTATTAAAAGGGTCTTTATAATCGGGAATTTTCAGCTGATTACGAAAATCATAAAACTTTTATCGAAGGCATGGAACGAAGCGAAGAACAACGTGTTTTAAGAGGTTTTTTACAATTTTTTCATAGAAATTTTGGGTTTTTTGGGAAACTAATGGTAGATTCGTGTTCAGGGGATCAAATTACATCGTAAAGGACCTATAAAAAAAATATAAAAAATCAAAAATTTTTTTCGATTTTTGGGCAATATACGTTTTTTCACTAAATCATCGATAACTTTTTTTCCTTTAGGCTTTGGGACTCCACTTTGCGCTAGATCTCCTTGCTATGATTTTCCCTTCAAAATG
>JAPYZI010004494.1:0-18030 GCA_030523105.1 Ophioninae sp. A BG-2022a
GCAAATTTTTCCATACATACCCCTTTGCCTCTTTTTTTCCGATTTTTCAAGTGGATTTTCCGGGGAAACTATAAGAGATATCGATACGAATCCAACGCCGTTATTTAAGTCAGGCAAAAACCTTTTCCAAACCCCCCAAATGAACCTCCATAGCATATAAGAAACTTACCCTACGGCCTTTTGAAATATCGTGATTTTTGAGATTCTGGGAAGGGGGCCCGGAAGAACGAAAAAAATTTTTTTTCCGTTTTTAAACTCTTAAAAGAATCTATTTAATCGGAAATTTTCTGCTGATTACGAATATGCCCGAGTTTTTGCCGAAAGAGCAAAATTAGACTGGGAAATTTCAAAAATCTTTTCTCGAATATTTTTGGGACATTTTTCCCTGCTGCAGCTTACGGTAGCTATCGTAGCGATGGAGATTACGAATTAGCGCAGTGAACAAGTGACAAGTTCATGCAATTTCTCTCATGGTAGCCACAATCTACACAATTTCATTCAAAATTTTGGTAAATATCGAGTATGTTCCTCTTAGAGTACGCGTCCTGCATACACACAATAAAATTAATCCAAAGCGGTTGAATAGTATGGAAGAAATTGGATTTTAAAAATTCGATGTGGCTAGGAACGTGTTCGTCATTCCCTTAATGACGTTAAAATTTTCCGCTCTACTCCGCCCTTGATAATTACCTTCAGTATACATAGGGCCGCGTTAAGCATCAGTGATGTTTCACCAAACTGATAGTAGCTTATTACGAAGTCTGGTGTGCGATGCGGACAAAGGCTGCGAACTTGGCACCAGCTTGATCCAGGAGGAATTTCGTTTCGTTCGAACCGCGGTCTATTTTCCGGTTCGATCGTGCCACACTTCGAAAGCCCAATGAAACTTCTCACCATCTCTAGTGCATCGGATGCCCCAATGTTGCCCTGAACAAGGGACTTGACGTATACACGACTGGTGCAGCTCGTCATGAAATATTGAAACTTCTCGAATTGTATGCTCGAAAGAGCTGTGATTTTATCGGCAACCGTCCAATAAACAGGAAATATTATCGCAGACGTAATCTCCCTGCAAATAAAAGAAAAACCATGTCTTCCTATCTTCGTAGAATTTTTATAGCGAACAAGTATGTATTGTGACTTTGGTTGCGGTAATGTCTGCGGCTTCAAGTTTTTAGATCTCGCGAAACGCGATTACTGTGCCAGTGATTTGTTGTCGATGCATGTTTTGTAGTATTTCTCGAGTTGTTCGTTCCTTATTACAGTAAACAATTCTTGCGAGACGAGGGATGAACAACATCCGATACAATTGCCAATTATCTGGATCACGATCTGAAATAATTCGTGGAAAAATCGTGAATAGAAGAAAACAGTATCGTAAGAATAAATGTATAAATGAAGTTCATATAAACTTAATTTACCTGCACTTGTCTATTGAACCCACATGCGTTAACTGAGATACTTTCTGGTGCACACTCAACCCCGTACTTCATTGCAGCCACACTGGCCGGAAACAATTGTTCATAGGACAATTTTTTCACGGCTTTGCAGAACAATTCAAACAACGCAGCACTGAAAGCGAACAATCTTTTAAACTTCCATTATTGACATAATGAAACGAAGCACATCAGAATAGCCGCTTTATCAGCTTTTTTTGACAGCCGTTCCTATTATTTAAGTAATTACTGACGTTTCGGCCGACTGCAATGAAATATTGCTTTCCAACGAGATGATAATTCTGCTCTCGGGCGAAGAGAATTTATCATCGGCTTTGTACCAAACTTCGAAAAGCGAATCCGAGTGAATTTTCATCGGATACTTTGGGCAATTAGTCACTCGTGGAAGGAGGCTGAAGTCATCGGGACAAAAAACATTTGGCTCGGGAAGCCTGAAGCAAGCCAGCGGAACAATACTCATCCACTCGCTTATCCAATCCTTCGGGATCTTGAAACTTTTCAACGGACAGACTTCCTCGTCATCGTCCTGGGAATCGGAGTCAAAGGCGTCCTCTCTCCAATAGAGTTTCGGAATAGCTTGACCGTACAGAATTACATTCGCTCGATTCGGTGTCATGCAGTTCAAATAAAGTTGAATCGCTTTGGGATCGTACTCGTAGCACAAAATGTCTGCACCTAAATAATCGGCTGACGAAGAGAACTGCATATTCTTGCAGAGCACCAGGCTTCCGTACGGCTTTCTCGAATCTCTGTTGTAGGTTCTGCAACATATCCGTTTATGTTTTCCGTAATTTGTTGCCGTCCTAGTGAACGTAGCAATCGCGTAGAATTCGCCCAGTTGTATTTTTGAATGAAAATGTACATGCTCGCGTGAATGTGCTATTAAAAAACAAGGGTAGTAATGTCGCATGTTGCTGATTTCTATGTAAAATGTTTTGAAGTCACCACGTTATAGGTCCTTCCACGCGCTACATATTTTAGTAATCTGACAGGAGTGTCAGATTACTAAAATATGTAGCACCTATAACGTGGATCTTTCTATAGAATTGCAACGAGGGTTCACGGTTAACTTCAAGACCTTTTACATAGACATCAGCAACTTGCGACATTACTACCCTTTTTTTTTAAAGCGCGAATAAATGTGTCGAAAAAAGAAAAAAAACGCTGAACACACTCTTTTCGACATATAGTCAGGATAAACAGATTTTTAAGTTCTTGGAACTCGCACAATCGTTAATCAGGAAAATACTTTGTTTTGTATATTCGGATATAAATGACATTCATATTGGCATAAACAATTCGTTCATGCGCAGCAGCGAACCACGTATAAACTCGGTTAAAAGTCAAATTTACCATACCTGAACACGCCCTCCGCGGTACGACGAATTTCATCGTAGATTCGTTCATTCGGTAATACGCGCTTCAAGAAATTGATGTATGAATAAACAAGGTCGATAATGGTTTTCTGGCATTGATATCCATTCGGCAAAAGATTTATGGTTATTGTTAAGAGGCTGTAAATAGTGTTGTTCTCGTAACCACTATCGCCAATGTAAGCGTTGATTCCGCTACACCATTCTTTTTTACGCAAGAAGTTGATGAGCGAGCCCTCCTCTTCGTTTTCTATCAACCGCATGATGTGCATAGGAGGTTTGCTCCGATAGAAATCGCGAATTGGTGGTACCGCCCAGGTCAATTCAATCTGCAAATTCAGAATCATATGATGCGTGCATGTATGTACATATGCATATATATTTGTGGAAATTACCGTGCTCGTGCCAGGGGTTATGGGATCCATTTCGTAGAACATATTGAAAGCAGGCATGTTAAAGAATCGTAAGTAACTTTGAGAGCTCAGGTCGACGGGTGCAAGTCCGTTGTTGGGTACTCTCGAAAAGTATTTGCGAGCGTATTCCTCCAGAGTGTCCAGGGGCAAATTAGCCTGTACGAATCATGTTACTCGAGAGATTAACGAGAAATGTTCCAATTTTTAGTCAAAGATAGACACGGCTTCACTGATCAATACTATCAATTTTACATTACTATCAATAGTAGGGAATAATTATGAGTTTTTTAATTTACTGACACATGTGTCCGATAAAAAAAAATTTGTCATTGGCATTTTCCTCACGGTAAATGCTTATTAGCGCGTTCACCTGCCCCTGCCTTTGTCCATGTATCGGGCCAAAGGACTTTGACTATTTTACCACATTTCTTCCTTGTTCCGACCTCTTTTCTGCCCTGTTCAATTGCCAGTCAGAACCTAACCCCGATGCGGCCAAACCCGACTTACCCTACACTATCCCACATTTGCTAAGGGTGCGGGTAAACTGTGAAAAACCGGCACCCGTATACGCGGTTCTATTTTCTTTTGATTCCTTCGTACACAGACTTTTTTTAAAGTATGTACATCAAAGAATCAGAAAAATTAGCCGTCTGCTCACTGGTCGATGGGCCAGCCAAAGCACGGCTAAGCGGTCACCGACCCAAGAATCAGCCGGTCCCAATGCTGCTTAACATCAGTGACCGCCCGAGCCGCATCCCGACCGCCTATCACCAGCGTCGGTGTATCTGAGAAATTATTTTTTTATACGCTGTTTTGCCTATTTTATTTATGAGGTTTCCATTCTTGATCGCTCTACCTCTCACTCTTTTTTTCTCTCGTTACCTCTATCAACAGTTTCATTCGATTCGCACTGTAATGGCGTTTCATGAACTTCTTTACTTCCGTCACAAGAGCATTGTTCGGTAAGCGGAACAATTTCGATTCCCTGTTCCATTTGATCCCTGATGACAAAGACGTGAACACACGTTTTCGTTGATCATCCGAACTGTTCTTTTTCTGACGTTCCCTGTTCCATTAAGTAAAAAATGATAAAACGTTAATTTATTTATGAAATTCCATATTATCATCGAACAAATTTTGAACGAGGTTCATATAAGAATAGCGGTTACAAAGACAAAATTTTACGAAAAAGGTAAACGTTATGCAGAACACAACCTATATTTACAGTTTTATACCTTACCGTTCTGCTATTACGAAATCACATCTCAGTATTGGATTTGCAACACAGTTGGTGAATCGATCCAGTGCATCAGACAAATACTTCACCGGCACGTCAAAAGAAAAAAATGTCAAATCGCAATGACTGGCGTTCGACAAGAAGATACCGTCACACTCATCCAAGAATTTTTCGAAACTATGTATCTGCAAAGTCGAAAACAAAATAGTTACTGTACTAACGAAATTTTCTGTGCAATGATTAGTGTGGCAATGCAAAGAAATAATTTGCGGCTATATCAAACACATCCAAGAATAAATACGATTTGTAAAGCCTACACCTAAAGATGTGTGAAAAGTGCAACATTCTTCCTTTATAGATGGCATATCGAAAGGGGATCTGAGGTGAATGATTAAGTCTATTATTTGTATGAAAAAGTTAAATATTGAAATGCTTACATAAATGAAATTAAATAATCTACAAGCAACATAGAAGTTTCTAATTTACATTTGTTTGTACATTCCTTGCAGGAGTAATTTAAATAAACTCATAAAATATATTGCAGCAATTCATACAAAAGTTATTGATTTACGTCTAGCCAATGACAATAAGACAAACACAGGCTGATAACTCACTGCACACTCTAGAAAGTCGTGAGAAAAGAACATAATACCTGAGGGTATTTCATGGATGAACCAAGGATGACCTTTTTTAATATGTCGGCAATACCAGGAATGTCAGGCGGATCGCTAAAATTCCCAACATCCAAGCACAGAGTGCAACTTGCGGATGAGTGATCCTAAAACAGTCATTTGTTCATTATATGGTTGTTCTACTGCATTACAATTGTTAAACACACGTTACCTTTCTCATTTCCTTTGCAATCTGGTCCCAAACTGCATCATAGGTATCATTGACTCCATGGAATTCATCTTCAATTTTTCAAAAAACCATTGTAGTGTGTGTATTAGGACCCAAATAACACCTTACCCTATAAAGATTACACACCTTTTTCATCACTGCTTTCGTCAACTGCCAGTGCTTCATATTGCAGCGCCGAATTTTCAGTTGACACCAAGAGAGCCGTGAGTCCATTGCAAAGTTTTATCACTCTATGCGCAGTGCAAAGATTGAAAATAGAAAGATAATTTAAATTCTGAACCAGTGAAATGTTGGTAGTTGAAAAAATCTATAGTTACAGAAAAGACCACAATAAAAAAAAATATTTTTCATGTATCGTTTTACGTGCCTGCAATTTTTTGTGATCCTGTAGTTTTTCCTTTAATTCTGAACATTTCCAGATTTAATATATCTAGTTTTTCAGACACGAAAGAGTATCTCGTAGCGCCCTTTCCTCAAATATAACTGTTTCACACTTGCACAAAGGCATAAAGAAACAATGAAAAGCCTTTACCAGCACTAGTGGCTATATTACACTTTGTATACTGAACTCCATTGGTAACTAGAGATGCTGCATTCTGACAATCCATAAACACATATAATAATGTGATCGTCCAACCCAATTTGATCCAGACTGATGCCAGAAGGAAAATGTATATGAAAAATCCATTCTTGCCAGTACACATTAATTACAAATATATCCTCTGTACATTGCCATTGATTGATACGAATCGATAAAAAAACGATTTTTTGTCTCTTATTGGAGAACAAAAGATGCCTTTGCAATGGCAATTGAGTTTACATGGTTACTGGGACAATTTTTTAATTTAGCTAATCTTTTTTGTCAAAGTTGTCGCACGAAAATCACGAGAATCACGAAAATATTTGTAAGAATGTACGTTTATATATTGAATAATGAAAAAAAATTGCTACCGACTTCCGCTGCGTTCCCACGAGGCAAAGTTCAAGCCTTTGTCTCTTGCACTATCACACTGTTGTCGTCAAGGTGAAGAGAGAATACAAAGAGATACATAGTAACGACGTAACATCTTAGGATAAAATAATTCATATCACCTGTAACGGTTTTTATCGATCTCCGGTTGAACAGGATTTTCGAGATATTCTTCCGCAATTATCACATTTGGCGTCACAGAATCCACGGCGTGAGCAAATTCTGCGATATTTGCGGCCTAAACAATGTTCCTCTGTCAAGATCACTTCTATCGATGGCGCGTCGATGTTTTCCTTCATACCTTTGTGCAGCTTTTACTTACCGCGATTTTTTGCTTCCGCGTGACTATTGGTTTCCTCGGCGCTTTTTTCGGCATTTCTGCAACTGCTGAAGAAACCGCTCAACGAAGCTCGTTACGACGTGCAATGGCGGCAAGAATCTCCGTCCGGCCTATGGTTTGAAACATTCGAAAATATTGCCAAAAAATATGTTGCGTGTGGCGGGTGAACGCTCAACGACTAGTTGCGCACCCAATTCGACTAGTCTGAAAACCGGTGGGGAGTCCCCCAATTTTCTTGCCTACCCCAGGTAAAACTACTGTACCACTCTACGCTGTTCCGGCACCAAACCTCCCAGGTAGACAAACGTATGATTCCCCTAGGGCACTCCACGGCGTGAAGTCGGCATTCGGCCGAGGTCTGAAATCACTGCGGTCGTAGTTCAGAGCGGTGCAGCCAGATCGCGTGTAAAACTTACCCCCTCTCTAGATCCTTCCACGCCGATCACACAATCAAAGGAGGGCCCGTCCGTGAGCGCTCGGAAATCTTCGGAGATAACCGAACGTCGCTCGCTGCACTGGTACAGACTTGATCGACGCGTGTTCGGCACCGTGGACTCCGAGATGGATATCGTGACAGCGGTTTTGGAAAATGATGATAAAAACAAAAAGGGCATTGCGTCAATAACAGTTGAGAAAATTGTAGACCTCGACATCGACGAAGGAACTTTACTTGCCTCGGATTACAACACACTCGATGTCGCCGAGCTCAAGTAACCTCAAAATCATTACAACATAACCTAAACGACAGCTTTCGAGTGCGATAATAATAAAAACAATGCGGTTTTCGTGCATGATTTCCCGATACGAGCGATACGAAAACCACGATAATAATTAGCTTAAATTGAAATGTGATTTGAAATTCAATTGAACATTGAGTAAGCGAACGAAGGATTATAATTGTGAATGTTTCTTTAGTGATGTTCAAGTTTTTTATTTACCGCAGGTCGAATACCGAAGAGTATTTGAAATCCTTGACGAGAGACAACGTGCAATTGCTCATCAATCAAATTTGGGCACTTCCGACAAAGAGGATAGACGAGGCGTTAGTCGCAAAACTCCCAGTTCCAAAATATGTCCTTCCGAGAGCACGAAGAATTCCTAAGCCGAGGCCCTTGACTAAATGGCAAGAGTTTGCTAAAGAAAAGGGTATCAGGACAAAGAAGAAGGGTAGATCCAAATTGAAGTGGGACGACGAACTAAGGGTAATTGTTTTCTTTTTATCGTAAATATAATTTTCATAGAACATTAGTGTAAACACAAGATAAGTACGTTAAACTATTTGTGGTGTTAAATGTGAACGTTCAATCATCCACATTCTACCATTGTGGTGTAAAATGAATCCGATACTGCTACCAGACGTTGAGAAGGCATTGCTAATATGCTATTCGAATCCTCTTTTAGTTATTATAGCGATCGACCGTATTTCCATACTGATCCAAGGATGTATAAACTTTTGTCGCAGAAATGGATACCAACCTTCGGCTACCAAAGAGCAAAAGCTCAAGAACAGAAGGAATGGTTGGTGGAGCTAGGCGACGACAACAATCCGAAGAGTGAGATGGATCCCCGCACTGCATCGAGCACGGCGAAGCAAGAGCGTACGGCGAAGAACGAATTGCAGAGACTCCGTAATTTGGCTAAGGCCAAAAACATAAAAGTACCAAGGGTCGGATTACCGAGCACTGAACACTTCAGGGATGCAAAGCAAATCGCCACTGCCGTCACAGTTGCTCGAGCCTCAACGGCATCTGTAGGCAAGTTCCAGAGCAGGTGATTATCATCTCTATATACGAAAGGCAAAATTGGAGGACATGTTGATATTACGACGTAGGCAGCATTTAAGAAGGAATTTTTTTACATTCTCTTTTTTGAAAAACAACATAGAGAATGTGTTAAAAACCCTAATTTTTCAAGTTATATGTATAGAAATTCGTATTTGGGCTTTTCGATGAAAAGTGAGAGTGTAACGTGTCAGTATTTCCAAACAATTAACACGAGCCTATGAATTTTCAAGAGTAAAAGAAATAAAATTGTTGCTCAGCATATTAGCGATAAACCCAGAATGGCATATTTCAGCCTTTGGACAAAATCATCCATTAAGGGGTCGTAAAGTATTCGAGCGGCAATTTTGAGATCTATACTGAGTTTTTTGGAGCATCATAATTTATCATTTGCATTCAATTTGTTGCCAACAAGATTGCCGAAGGAAAAGGACGCAAAGGACATCGCAAGTCAAGTGCCAGGTATGAAGAAGAAGCGAAAAGCTCCGCCGTTGAACATGGCCGAAGAGAAGAGATGGAACACTGATTTGGCCGAAAGTGTCATAAGCAAAAAGAACAAGAACGATATTATTCGGGTCGACATACCAACGGCGCCCTCGACGAGGTCAGTCACTGCGGAAAACTTCACCCCGATGTTCTCGAACGAGCCTTTCGATACCGCATCTAACGTATGCTAATTTTTTCCTTGCAGTACGGACAGGTCGAGATCAGGCGGTGGTAAGAAAAAACGTGTTGGCGTGGATGGTAAAAAGGGCAAAGGAGGAGGAAAGAAGCCAAAAGCCGGAAAGGGCAAGAGGGATTTACATACAAAGATCGGCGGTCGTAAGCGCCGAAATTAGGCCGTAATCGGAAGAACGTATGTAACAGTACTATTGAATATAAATGCAATTATCTCAATAAACGTCGATGGCTTGTAAAAAAAGGAGTTACTTTACAAAAGAAAAAGTAAAACGAAAGTTACTTTTATTTTATACGACCCATGATAATTCTCTCTGCATTATCGTTGAATAGGCGAAACTGACCGTATGGTTGTGCCAAAAAGAAACACGTTCCTGGGGTAATTCCCTCGATAAATTAGCTTCCGGAAATTATCGCAAAGCATCTCGAGGTGCACGGGAGTTTTAAGGGTCGCAGCTTTTCACCAGAATGAATCAGCGAAAAAAGTGAGTGGCCAATCGACGAGTTCGCTCGGCGGTGGAGAACGGACGAACACAAACGTGAATACCTCCCGCCCCTCGCAAGTAGTCGCCGCGGGCTTTGTCATTCGTCCCAGTTTCGTCGTGACCCGTTTCTACGGGCCACACGAGTACGAGGATTTTCCACCGATGAGCCAGTTTACGTGTACGATACGTAATACCGCAACTATCCTATTTTCTCGAAGGAAGATCATGGAGCGACCTTGACCCGGTGATACGGCCGCCAAGAAATGGTAAACCGAACGGATTAATGCCGTGCTACTCCGGCGCCCTTCTACTCTAATCCTGAGGCGAATATGAATTATGCTAAGCACCATTTCTCATAACGGACATGTGACATCATTCGCCGCGAATCTCATTTAGATAACTGCTCAACGTTTCGTTATGTTACGTATGCGATCGGACGTTTTGGATTTTGCGCAATGTTCAGTGATATTACAAAGAGCATCAACATTATTACGATGATTATTTATTTTTCGGCAACCGGAGCGTTCGAGCGTGCTCGAATTTCTTTTCCAAGGCGGTTCGGAGTTCTCATTTCTCTCCGATGAACCGATCGGATCGTATCCGCGACAGAACATTCCTGACATCTGCCATTTACGACGGAATCAACGACGATAAAAAGTACGACAAATATGATGAAAATATTTGTTCGCTTCGGTAACGATAAGGATTATTATTTAAACAGTTACGTCAACAACAACGAACAATACTTGTACAGTGCGAGACTGAATTTTCTTCGGGTACTTTCGATGCTCCGCCTTCGAGCAATCGAAAAATGAAAATAGAAGAACGACGCGATAGAACTTTGCCTAGCCTGCATAACAGCTTTCGTAGCGTTGGTTCGTTCGGCCGTTAAATGGGGAATTTTTTGAACGATGCAACCATTAGTGTGCATGAGCTTTTAACTTCCGACCTCACCGGTAACCTTTCCATTTTTGAGCCCCGTGGTCATCCGTGAATAAATACAAACAAAATGACACAATTTTGTGTGATGTTTGAACTTTAAGAACGCATGACTGAACGCTTCGTTTAAAATAGCGGAAACGCCGAGCCGCAGAAATAGCATCGCGTCGTTCAATCGGTTGTCGCATTTCGACGACACGGTATTATCCAATTTGTTTGAAAGAAAAATGTTAAAAATCGAGAGAAGGTCCTCAGGGAAGGGGTGGGCTACCTCGCGCATCGTCGGTAAGGCAGTATCGGCCCTCCGTTCGTCGTTGATTCGGCAAAGCGAGCAGGAGAGATAGCGCGAGGGGGATGAAAGATTTGCCGATTGGAGCAGATGTGGCACGGGTCTGCGCCAGTTTGCCCGAGATCAGCCGTGACGTCGACCATGACGAGTAGGTACGAAAAGAGAGCGCGGGGGCGGGTGACGCTCCGGAGGGGTGCTCGGGACGGTTCACCGCTGACGCGAAAGGTGAAAGGTCAACAGAGCAGCGAGCGCGAAATATCGACTGGCGGGTCGAAGCGGGGAGGGTGAAGAAGCGAGTGGGAGCGGTGGTGACGGTGGTGGTACGAACGGATGGAAGTAAGGTAAAGCGTGCGGGTGGACGAGGACGCGAGCTCGATCCTATATACAGTGGAGTCCTCGATATTGCGACCGAGCTCGACCTCGATTCGGTAAATTCGAGGGAGTTCACCCATTCGTTGCTGGACAATATCGATCGAATCGTTATCGCAATCGGGAGTGTCGCGAGCGAGTCGACGATACGCGAAGCCGAAAGGGGGTCGTCGAGCGGGGCCGGAGGGGGCCGATGTCGCGCTTCCCTCTCACCCTCAAGTAACAAGAGGCTCGGGCGCGCGCGCGGGCGTACAGACTGACCGACAGACACATATTCTTCGCGTGTGGTCTCGCGTGTGCGCGATCAAGTTCCCTCCTCCGTGTGCGCCCCCGTTGTCGCTTCGT
Organism: Ophioninae sp. A BG-2022a; assembly: GCA_030523105.1. NCBI lineage: Eukaryota > Metazoa > Arthropoda > Insecta > Hymenoptera > Ichneumonidae > Ophioninae sp. A BG-2022a. The sequence continues at coordinate 11,538 of JAPYZI010004494.1, forward strand.
TCCCTAGTACGTTCGCCATCGTCGGCTCGTTCTCCGTTCTCCTCTCTTGTAACTATTCGTCCTTTATCGTTTAGGGGTTAGCGTCTTCACTTTTATCCAATTCGGGCACCGAACGTGACGTACCGCGAGACGAGCGCGCTTTCCATCCACGGTCATGCTCCACGGATTTTTCTCCAACGAACAAGAGTGCGATATAAAATAATAAATACCGTTTGCGCAAAAGTCTCGAATCGATAGAGACACGCGGGAGAATCGTCCGAGTGTTTTTTCGGGATCGTGGCTCAACCCGCGCGAGAGATGAGGAATTTCGAGATCGGTGAATCGCACAGTTTTCGATCGGTCACCGAGGTCGCGCGTCGATGTCTCGACGCGTCGCGATATTTCAAGGCTCGAAGCATCAGCGGCAACAGCAACAGCAGTGGCGGCGGACCGAGCTGCTGAACCGTTGATCGTCGTATCGGAAGGAACGCCCGATGGTCATTGGGTTCGAGCGGAGGACCAACGTACCGGAAGACCATTGTTGCTTCCACGCGTGTTTAAATACCGCGATACGAGGTATAACGACACGACGGTAGGACACGTTCGCGTTGCACGCTCGTTTCAAGCGCCGTGCGACACGGGAAACGATGTAAAACGGGAGGTGGCGGTTGTGCGAGCGACGCTCGATACTAACGGCCCGGAGGCGCTGCGTGTCCCGCCGTCCTCGAGGATCTCTCGTCGCGCGTCGTCGTTCCGATTATCCTCCCGTGCGATCTTCCTCCTGTGCGTGCGTGCTTCAACGAAGAAACTACCCTGAACGGAATCCCCGTTACGTGCTGGAAATCCGGAGGAAAGAGAGACAAACATTAGTGAAATGCCGCGGTAATGACGGGTTACGAAGCGTCAGCGACATTGGCCGGGTCTTCGTTCATCGTTCGATTATTATTTTCCGTTGTTTTTTCAAACACGTAGGTAGCGACGGAACTGTAGTGATACGGTAAAAAGTGCAAGTTGGCAAATCGAAGGAATCGATAACGCGAGGCAAACGAAAGGACGGTGCGTATTTATCGTGATTCGCCGCGATTGAAATTCGCGCGCTCGTAAACGGTGCGTTATCCTCCGGTCTCAAGATGCTCCGCGCTCCATCCAGGCTTGATTGATCCGCCGGACCGCGTGGGCCTCGTTCCGGCTCTCCGTGAGACTCTTAATGGGTGTACAGAGGAAATTAAAGAAACGCGTCGATCGGCTCATTAAATATGTACGATAGATGGTGAATAATACGCTCGATAAAGTTTCGTGACTATTCAGGAGTGCGACTAAAAGAGTAAGGGCCGCGTAGCCTCGCGCTGTCGCCCAAGAACGGCGCAAACTGTTATTCGGAACGTCGAGATACCGAAATATAGGCCAAAAGGTCGCGTCGAACGAATCCGGGCTGGTGGGCTTTGATCCGGTGAGGTTTCAACGAGCGCAACGAAGAGACGCCGAGTACCAGCGAGAACGATGCGAGCGCGACAACCGTTACAATTGTGACGAACGATCTCGAGCTATTCCGACGATCCGGACGACGAGGATGAACGAGGAAAGGGAAAACGATGGATCGACGAGACATCGCGGATACTGCGAACTCTACGTAAAATTGATGAATCGATAAAGCGGGGGAAAGGAAAAAACATCGGAAGAAACGTGCGGAAGACACAATTGTGCGAGTCCATTTTACCGTACGATGATAGCTGAATCTTTTGTGTGTAAAACCGGCTTGATGCTGCTAGCTTTGTCGCTGTGGCCGTTATCGTCGTCGCCATCGTCGTCGTCGTCGTTGTCGTCGTCGTCGTCGTCGTCGTCGTCGTCGTCGTCGTCGTCGTCGTCGTCGTCGTCGTCGTCTCGTCGTCGTCGTCGTCGTCGTCTTCGTCGTCGTCGTCGCCGTCGTCGCCGTCGTCGTCGTGGCCGTCGCCGACGTTGTCGTCGTCTTTGCCATCGTCGTCGTGGTTGGATCGCGTTCTTCGTTGTCTTCGCTGTTCCTGCTGCTCTTGTCGCTGCTGTGTTGACCCGCTGCTGATCGTGCCGATGCTGCTGCCGCTGCTGCTCTTGTTGCCATTGTTCCCGTTCGCTGGAATCAATGTTTACGTCGAAACGAGTGTTTGTTTGTTTCTTTTTTTTCGTTCGTTCGTTGTATCTAAAAAAGAAAAGTTACAAAATATCCGAGAAGTTATCGGAAAATAGAAACGGGAGTAGGGCGAGTCGAAGGATTCGCCGTTGCGGAGGATTTTCTACTCCGATCAACGTCGTTCCTTCGACTTGACGACGAATCGCGAATTCGAGAGAAAAAAAGTAATACGATTAGCCCGATCCTCGTTCGAGTCTATTCGTATCCATGATCGGGTTTGCAAAAAGAAGAAAGAAAAAAACAGAAGAAGAACGAAAAAACCTTACCAATTAATAGAGTCAGGGCCACCAGCCAGCCATATTATCTGCAACTTTACTTACGATTCTTTCCTATGGTCAATGCTCAATATATTTTTACTAATCCGCGTATCACGATCACCGGTACCACCTAGACCATCACTTATAGATGACGCGTAGAGATTGCTACTCTTTCTACTATCTCTTCTTTGATTAACGAATATTTTTTTATATATATGTATATATCACTGTTATCGTACGACGTTGGTTGAAGAAAAACGCGATGACACTGATGACAAACGTCATCGCATTTTTTCGGAAACTTCCCGAGCTGCCTTCACGCCTCGGGGGAAATAATGCTTGAGCACGCCTCCCGCTTTTCGACAATTATGCTTTCCCGCTGATTTCTTTTGTACTCGTTTCAATCCCAGAGTCCCATCGCTTCGAGGCAGTACACGCGCGTACATTCTCGCTACGCTCCGCTTCCGCTCGATATTAAAGGACCCAACGGTTCCCTTCTGCCTTTGTCAGGTTGGTCAGCCTCTTGGCTACCTACTGACCCGCATTTTTCTTCCCTCGATTTCAATCTCTGCATCGATGCTCGCTGGTACTCTACGAAAGCTCGATTTTGCCGTCTTTCACCCCCCATCCTCCCCGCCACCCGCCAGCTGGTCTTTTTATCCTTTCTCCCGAGATAAGCGCGATACCTTTGTTCCTTTCACTCGCTTCCTCGCGATTGCCTCTTCTTGAGGCAATCGCGATCGTACTGTGATGGTCGTCGTCGAGCTTTTATTTTTATTATGATTTTCATGGTTCTTGCAGTTATCGTATGGTGTTGGCGTTATGATTGATGGTCGTTATGGAAATAACGTTGCAAATTGGATTTTACAATCGTGTTCGTTTCCGTTCGAATATCGTTTTTCAAATTTGTAATTCTTGACGATCGCGTTTTTGCTGCGAGATTTGCGAGTACTGATGATGATCCGTAACGTCGAAATGCGCGATGAAAACTTTTTTTTTTTCGTTTATCCGGTTTAATGTTTGCTTCGTTTATGAAAACAACCAGCGCGTATTTTACTGCTCTTGTTTTTATTATTCGTTTGCAAAGATTAGATCGTGAAATGCGTGTTCGATAGTTTTGAAAATGAAATATTGAAAGATAAAAATGAATATCGTTTTTATACCAAGAAGCTAACCTCACGTAACTTATCGCGGTTGTCCGATCCATGCTCAAGGACGTTCGGGGTTCTCTAACGACGAAATTGTAGTTTACATTGTTTGGACGCGAATAATCTTTTTGTTTTTCCTCGCGACGTTACTTCGAAGGTTATATATAAATGTTTATTTTTCGGCAGATTTCCGGTATAAATAACGATAAAGAATCCTTGAAAATTTTACGATGGATTTCGTGGTCTGCGTGTAACGAAGTACGATAATCCGAAAGGAATATACTTTCATTGGACTCCGACGATGCAAGCTTCAATGCCATCTCTAATGACGCGCTTAATCAAAGTTCACCTTGGAAGTTTACGCAAGTTCCGCTATATCGTTTTATGAGTCAAGAAAATCCGGATCTAGGCAATTGAGCAAACTTTCTTATGCACAATAGCGCAAATAGTCGCGGTTGTTTTCACACGATTGAGGGGATGCGTCGATGTAGAGGGAAAGATATATTAACCTGCAAAGATAGCTCGAGTTTGGTTTTCTATACGTTCACGAATTGTTTTTGTTTGCCGATCGGGACAATTGGAATCTCAACAAGAGACATTTTCGATCACGAGAAAAATTTGCACGGGAAATTTTTTATTTATGTATCATTTTTAAGTGCGCCTCTATGCAATCTTCGGAACGTTTAAAAACACGATTTTTACGTTTTCGTCGAAAAATTTTTCGAATCAATTAGAATGGACGAGAAACCAATTTTATTTTTAATATCTTTGAAACTGGATAATCGCGGACTCGGTCGGTAAAAATGCTACGACCGAGTCGTCTCTTGGTCGTATCACATTTCGAGAAAACGATGATAGGCTATTCCGCTTGTTTACGCGAGTAAAAGTGGATTCAGTCATTTTCTTAAAGATGTATGTAAAGGTTAATTTTTATGTTGAAATTTCAATGCCGGATCATTGCTATTTGCATTCTATAATTTCTAATGAAAAAATGATGTCATCTTTGATAATAATTTACGATTTTTAATGAAATTAATACGCAATATGATATTTGTAGCCGAGTATAAGTTAAGCCAATTATCATTTTATGGGCTATCACAGTGACGATTTTAAAATTAATCTTTTACCTTTTCACCACGACCAATTCCTAAATCTGTTTTACCGACACTGCTCTCCCCCAGAAAATAAAATGGCCGCATTTTCTGTTCGCTGTGCATTGTCGTTGATTGCAAGTAGTCGATGGTTTTTATTGTGTGTGACGGACTTTTTATCGTTCATGTTCGAACCACTTTACTGGACGGATAAATTCAGCGCATAATCAAGGAGGCCAACTTATACATCGAAATTCTGACAGTTTCCGCGTGTTTATGATATATGTTGGATATATCCCAACTTCGGTGCGTCGACGAGAGTGGTTCAACCAAGATACGATAAATTGGAGTCTCGAGCTTTTCCGTACGGTTAAAACTTCGAGCTCAGCTTAAGCATGCCGCATTGCAATGGAATTGTGTTTAATTTTGGTTAGACGGATGGTGTAACTTCTTCGACGGCGCAACGTCCAAAAAGCTGCAGATCCGATCGCTTTAGCTTCCACGTAAGGCAAAACGATACACCCACGCTACGCTTGACACTTCATTATACCGATTAAAACGGTAGCCTTCAATCGGGGCTGCACATAAAACTCTGTAAAACCCGATACCGTTCATATTCCATGGGTATTGAAGCTCTTATCGGGATTGATTATGGCAACTACTTCAATAAATACAGAGATCGCTGCAATCGTACGCCGCCTTGAGAACGCACACGCGTACTTGTCGAAGAGGTTAGGAACGATAGGAAAATAGCCTATCCTTTCTAACCTCTTTGATTAAATTCGTAATAACCCGAGTCACGTTTTACGTTCGTCCAGTAATGTTTATTTATTCTTTGTTGAATATAAACGATTGTAATCGAAATATCGATCAATGTATTACGTTGACGGGATATTTGTGAAATTCATGACTAATTTCTTAGATTTCTTTAAGCTGAATAATACGCATCAGTCGAATTGCCAGAGCGTGACATTTTCTAGTCTTTTATTTATAGAGAAACATTTTGATCTTCATTAAATATGACCGAAAACGTTTATTTTATTTTTTCAAAAACGAATAATGTTGACATCAGTTTCATTAACGAAGTTAGATGTGCATAGAAGGACAGTTCTTAAGTATTGTACGTGCCGATTCTGCTGGGGACTGCCCCCCACTGGTAGTTCTCAAGTAGCGGCGTTGATAGCGGTTTTCATTTTCGCTCTCGCTTTCTCTCGTGGGGAGAATGATGGCGTCCTCCTTACTCCTGTAGATATTATGCTCCGGGGAATAGTCGAGCCCTGCTTCCTCTTATAAGTATTGTAATATACAGAGTGTCCCACGATGGAATGTCATCCATGAAACGAGGATTTGGGGGTGAAATTCTGAGTCGATTGATACAAGCATGTATAGTTCCCCGGTCAACCCCTGAATTATTATTAATGTTTCAACAAATCCACCATTTTATTCGCCTTGAACTCTCCATTTCTATGGAAAACTGTAAAAAAAACTATTCTAGAAAGGGTTTTTCCCATTTTCCCAGTCTAATTTTCCACTTTCGGCAAAAACTCGGGTATATTCGTAATCAGCGGTAAATTTCCGATCATATAGACCTTTTTAAAAGGTTAAAATAGGAAAAAAAATTTTTTGGACTTCCCCCGGCCTCTTTTGCGGAATCTCAAAAATCACGATATTTCAAAAGGTTGTAGGGTGGGTATTTTATATGCTATTGAGGTTCATTTGGGGGGTTTGGAAAAGCATTTTGCCTGACTTAAATATTGGCGTTGGATTCGTATCGATATCTCTTATAGTTTCCCCGGAAAATCCACTTGAAAAATCGGAAAAAAAGAGGCAAAGGGGTATGTATGGAAAAATTTG
>JAPYZI010004495.1:0-13813 GCA_030523105.1 Ophioninae sp. A BG-2022a
TTCGAATATCCAATCGAAAATTAGTTTTGAAAGTTTTGGTTATATGAAAATAAAAAGATAATTACAAAAGTAGGAAAGAATCGAAAACAAATTGAATTTTTTGTGGTGGGTGAGGGGAAGAGGAATTTTCAAACTTTTCTTGTTTTTTTTTTTTTTTTTTTTTTTGTAATGGAAGTTTTGAACTTACGCGATCGGGGTTTTCCTAAAATCCCCAAATGTTCATATATCTCAAAATTTAAAAAAGGCATTCAAGCTTTTTTTTTTTTGGCGATCTGGAGCTTTTTGGATATATTAGAAAATTCATTTTGGAGTTTTTCCAGAGACAAAGAATTCAAATAAAAAAAATTACTCCCAAAAATGAATATGGGAAGATTTTTTTTAGGAATACCTCGAAATATTATACTTTTTTGGAAAAGTCAGATTTTAAATACCAAAGATATACAAGCATTAACAGAATTCGAATATCCAATCGAAAATTAGTTTTGAAAGTTTTGGTTATATGAAAATAAAAAGATAATTACAAAAGTAGGAAAGAATCGAAAACAAATTGAATTTGATGAAGAATAAAAATGTACTTTGGCGTTTCAAGAACCAAATAAGAAAACGAATATATCTGAAGGGAGCAAAAGATGAAACCGTCGAAAGAGACGGAATCGCAATTAATATTATATTAGCGTTTCGTCTTTCCGGAAACTGAAAGCAATCAAATTGGCTCGACTTTCAAGAATCGAATTAACCAAGAGAGGAAAATCTTTCTTGCCATCGTTTCCTTCGCCTCGGCGCGGACTTTTGAATTAAACTCACAGATTCATTGAACAGATTCGTCCTTCACTCGCGCGACGAAAACGAGAATTACGGCATGAAATTACAATCGCAAACTATTCTTTATCCTTGGAATTTGTATTCGAGAGCGATCGAAGAAAATTCCATCGCGATTTTATTTACAAAATATTTATCTACACCCAAATAAATTAATAATTAATAGAATTATTAAGAAAATACCACTTTAATTTTGCGATACGTATCCATATTTTGCACTAATTTATAATAAATAAAAATTAACCAATTGAGAATTAATTAACGAATGGATTGAAATTAACTAAATTTGAAATATTTTTAAACCATGCGTATTACTTTTTTTCAATTAAGCGAGAATAAAAAGTCAATTTTATTTATAAAATCCTTATTTACGCACGAATAAATTCATGAGTAATAGGAATGAAGGAACTACCACTTTACTTTCATATTACGTATCCATATTTTTCATAAATTTATAATGAATAAAAATTCATTAATTAAGAATTAATTAACGAATGTATTGAAAATAATTAAATCTGAAATATATTTTTTTTCAAACTACGCGTATTACTTTTTTAATTAAAGGAACATAAAAATTCGAGTACAATTTATGTCGCTACGAAATTTGTAGGATTATTAATGAAAATAGCATAAAATACCGATAATGAAAACTCCATGTGTCCTTTGATAATAACGAAGACCTCACGTGTCCTTTACATAATGAAAACGCGGCTTGAATCCGCTTATCGATTCGCTAGAAATCGTGTACCGTGCGTCATCCACGTTTATAAATATTTTAACAACATATTCGACTTATGTAATCAGCATACTCTCACGAAAAGCAGGATTTTCGAGCAAATATGTGAATATTAAAAACAAAATTCTTATTTAATAACTTCGCGATACCTTTTTCATTTTTGTCCGGACAGACTTCGGGAAAATTGGGCTGATATGAAATATTGCAGACCTCAGATATTATTCATTGCGTTAGGAATCACGATACAAAATTATGGATATGATGCGAGTTCTGGGTCTTATAGGAAATCTATAATGTATCTAAAAACACCGTTCACAATTTCAAAAAGATTTACGTGTTATAGGTCGTCCCGAACAACTATAAATAATTATAGTAATCAACGTTATCATTCATTAATCGCAAGCTTAATTTTTTTATGTATTTATTTCGATTAATTTTTTTTTCCTTCATTTTTATTTCGTTTGAAAACGCGAATAGAGGAATTTTGCGATTCCTGTTCAACCCGTTCATTCTTTTTTCTTCAACCAAATATTTTTCAATGGCTTTCGTAAAATGGCTTTATTGAGTTGATTTATATTAAAAATATATGCCGTAATTTGAACGTAAATTTGATTTTTTATTCATTCAATGAAAATCATTTTCTCTTGTTTATTTTATCGTATAAAAATGATTATTCGATGAATTGCATTTTTTATGATATAACGCCCGACGTAACACGTCATCATCGTACGAACATGCAATTTTATCGGGGCCGTGCTTTTCCTGCTCGTCGCAACAGAAAATAATCACGTCTCGTCTCACACGTGGCGTTTCGAATGAAGCTCTCTCCGTTATCAGCCGTTCGCATTTTACGTCTCGAGATTTGCAGCGACTTATTTCTCGCGAGAATGGAAACTCGACGGAGACGCGAAGATTTAACGTACTCCGGAAGTGCTAGGGAGTCTGTAAAGGGACTGGGTAAAAAGAAGATTGCGAAGGGTGCGAGATGTCGGAAAATAACAGCCGTATTTTTTGAATCCCGCGCAGTTACTTTCATGCAAGGATGACGGTACATTGAGCGTATGAAAAAAAAAAAAACCCAATCGAACGAAATAACAGAAGCAAAATCCAACAAACAAAAACCGTGCTAGCCGACGTGAAAAAAGCATCAATGAACGCCCAACAGCGCGAAGTAACGAAAACTAACCCGAAAAGACCCAAACAATTTCCAATAGTGACCCAATCAATACCAAAGAAACTAAAACAGAAGTAGAAAGACCCGAACGTCCAAAAAAAGCTACAAAAGTTAAAACAGACCCAAGTAAACAAAAAGAACCGAAACGGAGCCAAACGAATACCCGTATAAACTAACCAAGCTCAAACAGATGAAAACAAACACCCATTTAAAACGCCGAACCGAAGCTCCAAAAAGCCAAACGGACCCAAATAGAGTTTAAGAAAGGTTCAACCAAACCCAAATAAACAAAAAGAGCGGAAATATATTCCGATGGTGATCGCACCAAGCCCAAACAGGACTACGAAGATCCAGTCTCGAACAAATCTACAAATACCCAGACCCAAATAAAACCTCAACCATACTCAATCAAACCCAAACAGATTTAAGCAAATCCCTGAAGACTCAAACAAAATACAGGATTCTACATTTCTTCTGAATACGCGATATGAAAAATGAACTTCGGTCCACCGTTCGATCAACGCTAAAAACTGTTTTGAAAACGGCTTGTTTGGGTTTGTCGGTTTTTTCGGAGAATGAAGGATGACGGAATAGTGGATTTTACACCGATCGATCAATCTCGAACCTCCGCGTACAGTCTTCTTCAACTTTGTGTGGTTTCTGGTTAATAATCGTTGCCCAGTTTGACGGAACACCCGAAACTTCATGCTTATTTTCTCTTCTCTTCTCTTCTCTTCTCTTTCTCTCCTTCACAGGCAGTTTTTCTTTCAAACTTTCGGCTGAGAATTTGAGGCTTTCGTCGAGTAGAGCGTCAGAAGTCTTCACCGAAAGCGTCATAGCAACGTCACACCGCACGCACGTAACAGGGTCAGGCGTTTCAATCGCCGGGAGAAAGAGCCAAGAGAAACATTGAGACCTAGGCCGGGGATGGATTGAAGCAAACACGAGACAAGCCGTGCCGAGGCCCGATTATATTCCCGCACCCCGATGAAGATATAATCGTGATCGCGTGCGAATCGTTATTAGATCACCAAGTACGGTACTTCGCTGCATGTGCAATCCGGTTAACTAGAATACTGTGACGACTCAACGAACAAAATTTCTCGAATGTTTCTTGCTTTTCTTGTTTTTTTTTTTTTGGCACCCCCGAACGCCTGGTTTTGAAATTACTGTTGAAACGGTGATTCCGACGTTGCGAGATCTGATCGTCCGCGATATGAAAATCTGATGATCAACGTTAGCTCTCGTAACCGGCAGGTAGCTTCATCTCCTTCGTTGGAATTCTCAAGGAACTTCAATGCGATTCAGGCTTCGAAAATTTGTGCGGGTAAAATATATTTTGCACAAATAATTGAACAAGAAATCTCGTGAGCATTCTACGTGAACGAAAAATCAATATAATTGGTTTTTGTAATAAAATAGCTTTGTTCCTTGCGGTCGATTTGTTCCTTTTCCAATAACTGCTGATTGATTCATCGTTGAAATAAATTTTGCAATTTTTCGTAGGACTGAAAAACCCAACGATACGATTTATTTATCTGAATCCTAGCCTGATCAATCGCTCGATCGTAAACCTTGATTATATAATATTTACAGAACTCGCGGAGATTTGGGTCAATTAGTTATGCAACCGTGAATGTCTGAAGAACCGGGTTTCCCATAAGCGACCGTGGCGAATTCTTATGTCTATAACTGCTAAGCTTAGTGAAATATTCTAAAACGATTCGCGCATAATTATTTTATCAAGAACCGTAATTCCTCAAATTTGAAATATTCCGTTTAATACAAACTTGAAAAAAAAAAAGCGCAAATAAAAACTCGTCTATTTTTGCACAAAGGTAAATCCGAGAAGCTCGACTGTAAATCTCGAAACACGATTTCCACCGGCTACGATCGTGCGAAGAGATATACGGTACGCAGTATTAGAAAAAAAAAAAAAAAAATACCACCGTATTTGAGTCGCGTATTTACCTATCGAATTTCCAGCGAAAACTCGAGGCAGTTGTCAATTTTCTCGCAAGTGAGTCGAAGGTTCTCAATCGTGACGGGACGTCGAACGTGTGCGGGTCATGTGTCTTTTTTGTTGTCCGCGGTGGGTCACGAAGACTCGAGCTGGGTTTTTGTGCGTGTTGTGTGCAGTAGCCGAACGGTGAGCGAGGATAGTTCGCGCCGAGAGGCTCTCGGATCGAGTCAGCGACTCGGCAGACCGCTCGCGCTCATCGTCGAGTCGCGGTTCGGAAGTGGTAAGGTGGGGGGATCGAAGAAAAGTAGTGGGGGCTGTACTGCGTGCAGCCGTCACTCGTGGAAGTTGGTCAGTGCTCCAACGTACGCGAGAGTCAGAGGGCGCTTCGTTCCCTCCGCTCCCTACGCTCGTTCCCTCCGTACTTGTCCTTGCATATTTAATATAATTACGTACTTTCTCATATCCGTGTAAACATTTGGAAACGACTGAGGATAAACTAGTAAAACTGCCGGTGAAAAATAAATCCAACACTTGAATGCGAAACGTGATAAAATCGTATGAGGCATCGTAAATCTGTACGTAAACTCGAAGTGTGTTTTAAAAAAATAGTGTCCCTTGTGAAAACGTGAAATCGAGTTTTTAGAATCGTTCCTCCATCGCACCTAGTTACTCTTCCCGCTGTGAGCAACCTTCAAGTGAGAAACGTTAAACTGCGAAAGGAAAACAACTGTGGACTCGAGCCGTTACGTTCACTCGAGCAAGAAGAAAAAAATCTTCGCACGAGCCCAGATCGTTCCCCCGATATACCAACGAAATACAGAGAATAACCGAACCGAGTGTTATCGCAGCGTTTCTTGGAATAAAAACACGCGCCCGGACAAAAGCTAGCGAGGTCCCCTCGTAGCACGTAAATTTCACTACTGTCGATGTGTCGAAAATATATCATCTAAAAACTCGATGCTAAACTAAATTATACAAGTTCCATCGATACTCTGGGATCATCGAAGCGAATTCAAAACCCACGTATTATCACTTAATCGAGTACACGTGGAGCGTTAGAAACGAATACGCGTGCATTTATTAATACATTCACTTATAAAATAAGTGAACAAATAATATAAATACCGATACGTATTTATAAATACATACACATTTATAAATAAATCAATAAATAATGAAACATATATTTGTATAAAGGATACCCGATACAAGAAGCGAGGAGAAAACGGCGGCCATAAAAGAGGCGAGAAAGTGTCCAGTTACGAAGACGTATAGACGCGTTGCTAACAGGCCGCGATCTTTGCACAGAACTATTACGAGAAAGAAACAGAGGGCGAAAAGCGAAAAGGAGAAAAGACAAAGAGAGGCGCAAGCATTTACAGACTGCTGTCGTTGGCTTCGGTGCTTTCAAAGACCCGTGAATAAACGGAAAGAAACTCGGGGAGAGACCCAAAACGGAAAGACAGATATAGAGAGAAAGAGGGAGAAATCTCGGAGTAAGAAGACAGCGAACGCCCGAGCGCGCATCTCAAACTGTCAGACGCGACGGCCCGGTGTAATAAATTATCGCGTTTGTGAACGAAAAGGGCCTTAAGAGTCTCTCCCGTACACGTATACACTTGCGTATGTCGAGCACAGACTTACGCATGTAAATGAACTCACGTACGCGCCGAATAAAAAAAACAACAGGCGATTCCGAAGTGTCCACGTGCGTTTGTGTGTGTGTGCTTCCTTCTCAATTCTCCCCGCATACTTCGGTGTGATAAAGTCTGTGATATTGTGAATACTCCTGTGGAGAACGATCTCTCTTTTGGAACTGCCACCCTTCCTTCTTCCTTCTCCCTTCTCCCTTTACTTTCCTCAAAACTTATCACAGGTAAGTTATATTTTACTTATTTAAGTGCATTTTACGCTGGCGTTCGAAACCCTGAAAGGACCCTTGATGGACACCCGCGAAATTTGGAATTCCTGTGGACTCGAGAGTTTTGTCACCTGCGGGAGATTGTCGACGGCGATATTGTCACGGTTACCTCGTTAGCTGCTAATCCCACTGCGGTACTACTTCGAAACTGCGATTATGGATAATCCTTGAAAAAGAGAAGAAACACCCGGGCTTGGATCTTCGATAGAAACGGAAAAAATGATTGTCGCAGTTCACGTACGGGCTATAACGCTGATACGTGAAGTTAAAACGAAGAAGATAGAGAGAAAGAGAGAGCAACGAGGTTCAGCTACTGAATGATACCGAAGGGAGATTTTCGTCTTAGGGATGTAGATACCCGCTCGTTATAAAAGAGGAACTATCGTTGTATGCTATCGAACGATCAATAGCGTCGATCAATGCGGACCTCGTCGAGTACGTCTGTGCTACGAACGCTCGATTGTAACGAATTTAGTTGGCGGTTTGGAAGGATAATTCGAAAATAATTGGCAAGAATTTACCTGAAATATGAACGGCTCCATTTTCAAACTCAGGATTATCCTTGCTCGGGGTCTAAAATTGGACGGAGAGCTTGTCTAATGCGGCTCATTATTTTCTTCGGAAATTGATATCGTCGAAGTCGCTCATACTTATCGAGGACCAAAAGGAAATAGGACACTGGAGGAACTAATGTCAGTCATACGATGGTAGCATAATTTAGCCGCCTTTTACAGCAGTACTCCATTACCGTCCTGTCTAGCAGTCAGGCGTTACGTAACGTTCTTTTGCTTGTATTTAGATTGGTACCCTTTGACCTAGGTTCCGAGTGAATCCCTGGCGATGACAGGGTAGGATCTAGACCTCATCTTATAACCAAGCCATGAGTGGCAAAAGGATAAAATAAAATCAATCGATTTAAACGTCTAAAACTTGTTTTGCGCAGCTTTGCAGCTGTGTCTCGTCATCAAAATGGCCCATCATTGCGTGCCACTTTAGAATTGCTGATAAAAGATAATTTTCGAACGAAATATTGATCGATTAATTATTGAATGTATGGTTAACGCAAGGTTTGCAATTCTTACGAAGTGACCTTCACTGTTCGAACTCCAGGCAAAGAAATATAGTCTTGGGAATCCCAATGGTAGACGTATTTTCGTGAGATATCTAATCGACGAGGAAGGGAGCGGCAGGTCAGACATGATATTCCCATGGGTCGTTTCTCGATAGCCTCGAACAGGGTTTGGCTTTTGAAAAAATGATCAACCGAAGTGGGATCCACGCTTGTTCTCTTTTGTGTCCAAATGACTCTTCATTGACTGATTATAACTGACGCCAGCGAAAGTCATTTTTAACAAGACGGACATTTCTATATACCTTGAGTAACGTCTATCGCGAACAGTCACGTAGGTCCCGGAGCTGGAAGGCGAGATATACAGCAAGGGGAGAAAGGGGTACGGACGGAGACAAGAGGCACGTCTCGTAAATTTAGCGATATGCGAGAACGCGTGATCCAAGAGAGAAGAGGTTACCGTTAAACGGATTACTCGTAAACTCTCGACAACTATGCTCTCCTCATATTTCTGTACACGTACAAATTCAACCTTTCACGAGATAGCCCCTCATGAAGCCCAAGGAACGTCGTGCTCCGCGAGGTTTTACGAAACAAAAAAAAAAAGAAAGAAACGAAGGGACGGGGCTCTCCTTGGCGATGGTTCTGCACCATTCTCCCCACAAATTTGCATCTCCACACTGACGTTGACGCGAGTCGAGCAGCCTAGTCGCTTACAATATGCAGCTCGCCCGAGCGTGGATGCTCCCCGATGGGACCAACTTTTATACATTGAAAAAGTTCCCTGACAGGTCTCGTGGGCATAAAAACTAGACGGTGACCGAAAAAAATGGCGAAACGACAGGCACCCAGAGCCAGGAGACACAGAGAAAGATTTAAGGATGGAAGGAGAACGACGGGGATTTAAAGCGCTGGACCGTCTACGCCAGGCGTTACGTCGAGCAGTTACTCGTATATAGCTACGTTATTCTCGACTGTTTGGGGGTATACACATAGTAGCCTTGTCCGTACCCACGTGCAACTGGCAATATGCATTATGCAAGCGCAACGTCGCAATAGCTGCAATCGTGGGGGAGGTTGAAAGAGTGCGCCACTGTCAGAGGCTAGCGAAACGATATATAACCTATATACGGAGTGATGTTATTTAATTCTATGGTGCTCGATCACAGTTCCTTATCAAAATTGCAAATCCACGTGAACTAAAAGTCGAAAGCCATTTTTTAGTGAGTCTTCACGATCTGGGCTCAAACTTTTTGATGTGCATCACAAAATGCCAAATAAATTCGATTTGGATGACATCATTTTTTTTTTCGACTTCGCTCGTATCTTTTTATCATCATCAGCGATCAAACTTTGTCACTGAACATCTCAAAATGCCAACTCGAGATAATAGCCGCGTACTTTTTTTTTAGATGTTCTATGTTGTTAAAAGCTCAGTCGGATTATTTGTTGTTTCGTGACGACCCCCAGAGGGAAAACAATACAGTGGCACGATGTATTCTCTCGGTTTGTTGATAGCTGTATAACACTTTGTGTACGACAGAATGTCCGCGCAGATGGTGTTAGCGAGGAAAACACGTCTCGTTACACGCGTTGTACCTCCTCTTGTTGGACATACCTCCAGTCGAGTTTACGCACACGGTATTACCTGCCAACACGCGTTTCATTCACACACGCGTATTCCGTTGAACGGACCTGTGCGCATAGAATTCAACTCGTCGGGATTTTGATGATTACTTGCGAAATGAACTTTTCGATTTTCCGTGAACAAATTTGAGCTGGTCGATGAACAAAAGACTATTGCACTATTGGGATTCTCAGAAGTAAAATCGATTTGATCAATTATTAAGAAAATTAATGCTGGATTCTCATTTCAATTATTCCGAAACCTCAAGGTCTTTTATCACCCTACCAAAAAGAGCACCCTTTGCCGGCCAAGAAATTGGACGGCGCTTGAAGACCGTTCAACTAAAGTCCTAAATAGTTTTTCATCAATAGTTTTCCTCTCACTGTTGTTCGCGAATCTCCCGTATTCATCTTGAATATCGTCCCGAGACAAATATACATCTATATATTCGTATAGGAGTACCTTCCTGTATGAACGGGGGTCAAACTTTTCCAATCATACCTCCGGAAAGCAGTGAACGAAGAGAGCCGAAGAAAAAGTGCTCGGTCCCCAACGTTTTTTGCTTCTCGCTGAAGCTTCGTTTTCGAGCTCTTTCCTCCTGTCCTGTCGTATTTCGAGCCTTTTCTTTCGTTACCTCGGACCCGTCGAACCCCTCGGCTCGAATACTCGTAGCTGCGAACTCGACAACGAGGGACGTACGATTCCGCACCGCGTAATGAAAGTTCCAAAAAGAAGTTTTGTTCTACTTAGCGAACTTTTCGACGCTTCCCGGTGTCTCCCTCTCGATTCAATTCGCTTTTCGTCTCGGTGCATTCGCCATGGCGTTTCCACTAAGCCTACCCGACCATTTAGTCTTCGATTCTGGCGGGCTTTACTGTCTCTACGAAGATAGGGGCTGGAACAAAAACGTGTACCATCCGGTGAAGGTGTGACGAGAAACTCTGTGTATTCTCATACGTGCCTGATTCGTATTTGAACGCTTTTACAACCACAGGTGTTTGTACGAAGAAGCACTCTCTGCGCTGAGCTCGAAACGGTACTCGTTACTGCAGAAACTCCACTGTTCCCAATGGAAAACACGTTCAAGCATCCCGTCTAATTTAGCAATCTCCATATTCCCCTGTAAATCTCGATAGTTCAACATTAGCGAGATCTTGTAACGAGTGGTCTCTCTCAAAACGTACGTACCAGGCTCTAACCCCAATTCGCAAACCCAAAAAGTCGCAAATCGGAAAATCACGAAAATCAGTACGCCGACGAACCTGAGAATGCTTTTTCTTCACAGCCCGAATCGATCAGTCGACAGAAACTTCGATAACCTTAGGCACCAGTCAATCCTGAAAAGCCAATACCGAACGGAGACTTTGTGGCGCAAGTCCGAAAGAATATTTCCCCGCTTCGTTATTGCACTTACCTTCTTTCTCGCGGTTGCTCCAGGAAAAAAAGAAAAAACGTGACAGTGACTTGAAGTTTCTGGGCGTGCGGAACACTTCGATAAGTCGAGAGACCCCGCACGAGCTCGAACGTTTTCGCGTCTACGAAAGAGGCGAGAGGGCAAATAGTCTACCTGGAGGAAGGGAACAAATTTCAAACGCTTCTAAAGGTTTTTCTATTTACCTGCTCATACATTGACGCCAACCGTTCCTGGCTTTTATTTTCAATCCCCAGAAAACTCAAAATTCCCGATCACTCGGTCCTCTAAAATTCTGTACACATAAATATGTAGGATGATTCAAAGTAGCAAATGGCTCTTCCAGTCATCACCAAATGGACCGATGATCCAGGATTTTGTTTATACCTTGTGATTAGTACTTATTTCGGTTTCAGGGTACGAACTTTTCGTTTTATCTTCTAAAGCCTTTTACACAGCCACTCTTTCCCATTTGGAAACGGGAATTCCACGCACAAAAAAAGTCCCGTGCAATGCTGCACGGGTAAGCAGTTACCGATCCGTGTATTTTCTGGTACGAGATCCGCTTAATTCGCGAGATAACAGAATTCGCATTCACACGCCGAGCGATTCATTTTGCTCGATTGCCAAACAGACATCCATGCGTGCCCTCCTATCTACCGATACCCACGCAAATCGCCAACGGAAAACGATATAAACGCAGCACCGAATGTACGCTCCGTCAATTGTATTGGGAACGCTAGCGTAAATAACCAGCCAGTTGTATCCACTTCACTGTAGACGACAGTTTTGCAGATACGGATGGTTGGAGAACCAAAAAAAAAATAATAAAAAAAATAACATTTTTACAAAAGCCTACCTTCGATTTTCAAACGGGCAAATTCGCTGCAATGACATCCGAATACGAGGATGCAAAAAAAATGTTGCATTTCTATTTTCCATTTTATTCCCGAGTATGGTTTTCCACTTGGGTTTTCGATGCCTGACAGTATTTCATCAAAGCATGCGATAGATCTAGTTTTTAGAGTTTTCACTTTGGGACACTAAGCCCTAGCGATCAATTGTTCGTACGATGATGACAAAGAGCAACCGGTTATATTCCATTCATTCGAATAATCCATGTCCTTGAACGAGCTGCAGCTGATTGGTTGATTAGCGTCATCAACGAGTTTTCCGAAACCCGTTTTCCGGCTCCCCGCGCTCATTTAGAGCGATGCCCTATCTCGGTGTTCCCGTAGGTGTACCTCGTCGTCACTGCTGATCTCCCTCGCCATGTATAGTCTCGCCGCCCACTCGACTCCTCTCGCCTAATACGAATGATATTACCGTAATATCCGCCGGCCGTTCGTTTTATTATTTTCATCATGCAAATGAGAGAGCCACTGGAACGTGCAATTTGGATGATTAACGCTCATACGGCCAATAATCACCAACGACATTTCGTGTTTTTTCCATTTGTTATATCCAATCGTAACCGCAACGGTAAACCAAATTTTGGAAAATCCGACAATGGATTTTTGTTGAATATTCAGGACTTTTGTTGAAGATTCTACAAACACCAACATTTTTTTTTAACACGATTCGCCCAAGGACAAAGAACACGAGTTAGAAATACAAGCCGAGACACACCTCTGGCAAACGACCTAGAGACACAACGAATACGTAAAAAAAAAGTTAGAAGTGAATAAAGGAGATGGATCTGAGACTCGAGGGTGGCAGTTCTGAGTGTAACACCGGGGAGAATTTTACGAGCGTGTATACGTACGAGGAAAGGTGAGTCGGTAGTGTTCGAAGGTGTTCGAGCTACCTCTGCTTAAGACCAGTGGCTAGAAGAGACGCCCTTCATACCAAAGGCGTCCCAACTGCATGTATATTCATAGGAAGGTGTGTCCCTACGGAGAGGTTAAAAGTCCGCAGGCGACTATGCCTGTGGAAGTTCCTAGCGTTTATACGTTGTATCTATGCTTCTACCTCCTCCATCCCTGCTCCGTCTCCAACGGAGCCCAAAGGATCATTATTCTTTCTCCGCCAGTTGTTCATCCCCAGGGCCTTGTGTTCTTGCTCCCTTTTTTCCCGTCCTTCTCCTACCTACATCCTCTTTCTATGGCGCATCGAAAACACAAATGCCTAGAAGTGCGGAAGGGTGTAACCGAGAGATGAAAATTAGTTAGCGGTGATGAAGGAACGCTTATCGTGCACGCATTTGTCCCATTAGAATGAACTTATGATGGAGCATCGTGTCGCCCAATTACCTATTTCTGTTTCCCTAAAATGGGGTAACCTACGGGACGAAATGAGAGTTTCAACGAAATCAAAAGACCGACACCAGGATGATGTTTTCTTTACAAGACTAGGTACTGGAACCTTTTCTGTCTAGGTTTTCGCGGTGCACCGGTCGATTGGTAAATTACGGAAGCCATGAGACTACACGGATAACCATCTCGTGGATAAACGCAAAGCGAGGAGGAGCGAGAGATAAGTGAGCGCGGGTGTTCAAACCCAGTTTTAAATACTACGCGTACTATTCCAGTCTCGTACGCAAACCGTTCGAGCGAAAGCAAAAGAGGGAAAAAGCCATTGGGTTCGTGCGCTGAATACTGGTTAACGCGCTCACGTCAGCAAAAGCAGTTACCCCAAACGCGCGTGGGCATTGCTCATGAAAACTCGGTGAAACGAGAGATCGTATATATTCGTCAGGTTTTGCGGGACTTTTTTTTTACTCGCCAAGCCCCTACGGCCCCCTTCATTCTCTGCGCATTGTCTCTCTCTCTCTTTCTCCCTCTCTCTCTTTCTTTCTCTGCCTCTCTATCTCTCTCTATCCCTCGTAATCGCGATTCCCAATGGAGCGCTTTTAGCTGTTAAACTTCCTGCGGACCATTCGATTCATCACTATTATAAACTGTTAGCTAATACGATACAAAAAACATTTCAACTCTTTGTGTTTGCACCTATTTTTGTTAAAAAAAAAAAAAAAACAGGAACTTCGATTTTCCGGTTTAAGGGAATGACGAACACGTTGGAAACTTTTGACGCGGCACCTCGTTACGTCGGTAATGACAATTTTGGGATTTTGCGCTGCGAGTAACTACCGAC
>JAPYZI010004496.1:0-36661 GCA_030523105.1 Ophioninae sp. A BG-2022a
TTTCTGGTTTCAAGTTTCTGGTTTCAAGTTTCTGGTTTCAAGTTTCTGGTTTCAAGTTTCTGGTTTCAAGTTTCTGGTTTCAAGTTTCTGGTTTCAAGTGTCAAGTTTCAAGTGTCAAGTTTCAAGTGTTAAGTTTCAAGTTTCAAGTTTCAAGTGTCAAGTTTCAAGTGTCAAGTTTCAAGTGTCAAGTGTTAAGTTTCAAGTTTCAAGTGTCAAGTTTCAAGTTTCAAGTTTCAAGTTTCATATTTCAAGTTTCAAGTTTGCTCACCGGAGAATCAGAATAACAACGGAACTGGCTATATCGACACCAGTTTTCCACAGTCCCTCATGCTCTTGGCAAAATACTGTGTAGGTTAAAATCGTGGGCACGGTGCGCTTTTCGGTGTAACCTTCAGATCTTCCAGCGGTATTTATCTTCTCAATCGTAGCGAATCCCTGTCCTTTCGCTCTTACTAGATAGAAAAATATTAAATAAACGGAATACAATCGAAAAAGCTTGTCGTTCGTAAATTTTAGCTAAGTGAGCTAAAGTGGAAAGAAAAAATGAGAGTGGAAAAGTTTTGGGGAAAGAGTCGGTGCGCGGTCGAAACGGCCGGTCCATATTGACACCGATTTCAGGGTAGATTGTTGCACTCGCGTACACGGTACACACGGTTGTATCGATATGTGTCGGTCCGGTTGCCAAGACGACCGTCGAACGCATCAACGGAAAAGCGCAGACGCGAGGGACGCTCGAAAAAAGAGGGGCAATAAGAGGAGGGATAACCATGAGAGAGGGGGGGGAGGTGAAGAAAAAAAACGCACGAGGAGAAACAGGAAGGAACTTTGTATAGTCGCGATAGATTCGAAATATTTGAAAAACCCTAGTCGTTTCTGTACCTGACACCGGAAAAAGAATCATTATTTTTACGTATCGTAACCGGAAGTGGGACCAGCTTGAATCGCAGTTACACAATTCTGTTGCGCACAGCCGAGTATACACTTACGCATTTGTTACGACAATTCAAACCAAACTCGAGTGAATAAAGAATTTTGAGAAATATTCTCAATGAAAAAAGAACCAACCCTTAAGGTCCAGCCATTACTAAATGCATATTGAAAAAAAAAAAAATATCTATATTTATGACGTTGAAGTTTTCATTGTTGTAATGCAACGATTTATTTATGATATTTTATTTATTTATTTATTTCAATTGTCAGCCAAAGGTTTTTCGGATAATTCGGGCTGACAATTTCTAATAATAATATCGGAAAAAACGCTTCAAAGTTTTTTATAGCGCAAATCGGTAAAAAGATATTCACAGTGAAAAATAATTAATTAATTATTAGTTGATAACATTGATTATCAATAATTAATTAATAATTTGTTAATAATATGAATCATTAATCATTTTCGTTGCATTCCAACAATGCAAATTTGTTCTTGAAAATTTGAGTATTTATAGTTCGTGATGGAATCCAGTAGTTATAAACATATGAATTTAATATAGTGACTCAAGGGAAAATTGTTTCTGAAAATATAGCGTCATCAGGATCAACCAATTTATTGATCTAAGTATCAATTAAATCGACTGCGCGATCAATTAATAAAATAGTGAAATATTTATTTTAACGATGAGTCAATCAACGATAATTGCAAACCTCAACACACATATATATATATATATATATATTAACTTCATGAGTAATTATTGATATCAATGAGGTGAATTATCGTGTTAATTGAATTAAAAAATTGAGAATCTTTTCTCGTTGGTCGGTTATATCAGATTTACAGTAACTGCCAAGATCTCGTCGAATTGCCCATCACTTGAACTTGCAATTGTAAAATTAACATTCCTAAGTGTTAATTTATAACTAAACGAGGTATTTGCAAATGTAAACGCGTACGTCACGTACAAAACTCGTAAATTGACGAGAGCCCTATTTCGGATAAACTTTTAGCCCGACGGTCTATCCAGTAATACCTCAAGTGAGGTTCTCGCGAAAGAAACTTGTCCGCGCCAAGGCTTTTTTTCTTCAACGTCTATCATCTCTCAAACAGGATGAGCGAGCTAAAAATCTTTGCCGAATGAATAATTTATGTGGAAAAATTCGAAAGGAATTTGGTTGGCCGGATAAACGTAGAGATGGAGGCTCTTTAGCGGGTGTACCTAGTGAAAGACTGCTCCCCGGAGGTAAATAAAAAATCAAGAGCCCGGGATGAAACATTACGAGAATGAAGGGGAGGCTGGGAGCCCGATACAGGTCTCCGGTTCTTCGCTTCTCGCAACCCCATCCCCCCACTCTAACCTTACCTTACATCTCGTGCGAAACTTCGTACAGAAACGAATACCCCGCCCCCCTCCCCTTCCCCTTATCTCTTGGTAATACATCGCGTAAAACGTCAGGACGATGTAGAGCGAGCAGGTTTTTTAACGTTTCTTCCCCGTCACTGCGTCTCGGTCAATGTACAATCTATAACCCAACGCTTCGAACTCACCACCCCCGTCCCCTTCTCCCCTCCCTCCTCCCACTCCGTCCAACCCAACCGTCTTTCCTTCCGTTTCCGGCGAGAATCAGGCTTGGAAACCGCAGCCCACCACTGGCAAGTCAACCCCCTTATACGTCTCACCCAACTTCGCTAACAACCGTATTACGTATCCTGTGCACAACGAAACGATCGAAAAATCGTGGAAAAATCATCCCGGCCCGTCACACGACGACAATCCACCCTTGGGCGATCTATCTTTCGATACTCCATCATCGGGATTCCGAAAGACCCGCATGGGGCGTCCCGGGTCACTCAACCGGGAACTTTCGAGAAGGTTTTTTTTTTTTTTTTTTGCTAGCACTACCACATTTTTCCTGACGAAGGTATGACGAAGGGATTCAAGAAGGATCACGGATTTTGCACATGCTTGAGTACTAACTTCCGGCAACGACTTCGCCCACGTCGATATTAAATGTTTCGTTGAAATACTTTCTAACCCTTTAAGAGATTATCGTTTTCTGCCAGTATTCTATTTTCGGCGATTGATAAAAAAGGATTATTTTAAAATGATTTTTTGTTTAATTAGGAAGAAAGATTGGATGCCCAATTTTCTCATATTGAATTTTAAACCAATTGACTATTTTAGTTTTATTCTCCGATTTTTTTTAAAGAATTTTAATCAAATCTGTAATTTTGTAATTAATTTGAATTTTTAACCATTATGAATCCGTCAACCATTATGACCCTTAAAAAAAGGCGTATTTTTGTATAAACTAAAATCCTCTATGTTACCACTCTAGAAGAAGAATTTCGTGAAATCCTTTCTTAGCGAGTGCTCGGATCACAAAATCCACGAACTGTAAAAATTCAAGTTTCCAACCCCAGTGGGTTAGGTTGTGCGTTGATAGATCAGTGAGTCAGTATTTCCTTCTATATGTACAGATATATATCTATACAGACGCCGGGAAAGTGGAAGATCTTGGCATCCAATATGAGGGACCTTTGAGACGATTCCAATAAGTTTGGAAACGTCTGTCTCGATGTTCTTCCGTATATGGTGAGGTATACGGAGAATCCATGCAACGAGTTTGCTTCACAATGCGCCTGTTATTACGGGTTAAAAAAAAATATTGTAGCTGCAAAGTGCGTGATAGAGATTCCCATATACAGGGTGTCTCAAAACTGATGTTGTTCCCTGAAATGGTGTTTCTAGGGGTTATTTGAGACACCTGTACTTATCTAAGAAAAAAATCGAATATCGAATTTACACAGCCCGGGAAATTAAAAAAATCACTTTCTTTTTTTAACAAACCTGAGTCGACGCATACAAGAGATTTGCCCAAAAAATGACTTTTTATTTTTGTAACTTATTTGAGACACCTGTACATAGCTGAGAAAAAAAATCGAATTTACACAGCCCGGGAAATTTGAAAAATCACTTTCTTTTTTGAACAAACCTGTAAGGTACCTGACCCATGTAATGCCCAGTGCCTAATAAAGCCCACGTTTTAAATATCCAAAACTACACAGTCGAAACGAATTGAACTCTCATCGTCGAGTCTCTAACTTCGAATGGTCGCAATTGCCGTAGCAACCGCCGCGCTGTGGCGAACCCAAACAAATTTGCAGTCGATAGAAGGCAACACGTGTCTATGTGTTTCTTAAATTTCGACGTACAAAAACTTTCGAAAACAAGAATGTTTTCAATATTACTTAGTGAATCTTTATTCTAATTATATGTAATGATTTATCAGAACTTGATGTTATCAAAATTTCAGTTTAAAATTGAAGATTATATATATTTTTTATTTTTTTTGTACGAAGTTATAACTGGTACGGCCTTATTAGGCCCAGAAGACGTTTTTTTAAAAAAGGTCTATAGTGAATAGTGAACATTATTTTCTAAACCGAAATTACTATTAATACGTTAATTATTGAATAAATGATTAAATAAACATTTTTCTTTTACTTCAATATTCATATTTTGGTTGTACTTAAAAACAAATATGGTGGGCCTTACATGGGTCAAGTACTTTCTATGTCGTGAATAAACCACTGAGAATGATTATTAATTTTTCGATATGGGTCAATCAGCTAACAGGCCAATGGAGGGGTTCACCCGAGGTCAATATACATGCTTACACGAATCGACTCAGAACAGCGCCTCCACCCATCATATCATGGAATGTCAATTACGGGACACCCTATATAAGATTTTCCGGGTACAATCTCGTCCCCAAGCCCAAGGTCGTTTCGTCAATCGAAATTCTCTGAACGTTTCGATATGAGCGTGCCTTTAAGGCGCTGCTAAAAAATCACCCGCTTCAATAAAAAATAAAAACAAAAATAATAAACAAACGTCGCAACTGACGAACCAGATATTGCCGCGCGATGGGGCATGAAAAAAATTGTATATCCGTGCAACGTGTCGTGCGAGGGTATACGACTGATCACGTGAAATTCGGTCTGCGAGAATATTCCCCGAAGTAACGCAGCCAACGCAAACACCAGACCCGATGACGACACTCGTTCGTTTTTATTATCCCACCTTGCGTTGCGAGATAAAATATTCGTTTTGGTCTTTTCCCTACCAAAAATTAGCCGAATATTTCGGAGTGTATAATTAACACCCTAAAAAAAGGTGAAAAAAAAACCGGACGCTGTTGGTTGGAGGGTTGGGACTCTGGTTTTGCCTCTAACTTACAGTTAAGCACCACAATTCAGTGACTACTCTTTTTATCCGAATAATTTTTGTCCCCGTAATTTTTATCCCACGTTGATCAGGATTTAATAAAATCGAATGACCTCTGGAATAACCATTTCCAAGATAATGATCGAATCATTGGTTACCTGTAGCTGGAGATAGGAAAAAAAGGATTCGCAAGGAACAATCGAATGACAGGAACCAGCGTGAAACTTTTGTTACGAACGTGTTACACGGAGAAAACAACATCGATAGAGATGCGACGAGAAAATGCATTTTTTTGTTTTTAAATTGTTGAATTATTGTTGCGTTCGAAACGAAACGGTACTCGCGCTTGCACGTCATATCTCTGGGCCCTTTGTGCATTCGAGAATTTCGTGAGGCAAGCCTGGAAAGAGGACGATGGAATGAGAATGAAAGAGAGAGAGAGAGAGAGACAGCAGGCATCCAAAGGGTCTTTGTTGATGCGATACGTGGTAGTTTCGTGTTTCCGTCGATACACGAATCGTACCTTTCCCGTTTCGCGAATTAATTACCATTCGCGGCTGGCAAAGCCCTCCCGCAACCGCATGCTTCCTCCAAACTGATCGTGGCTCCGATTTGTAAAATGAGACATTGCAGGCAACCCGGACCCTAGAGACACTGGCACCGATTCAGAAATGTGTCAACCTTTTGTTCCCCGCTTTTTTCAGCGTATCCTGTTTGTCGAACGAATAGATCGATTTCACGTGTAATACACTGCGCGCGCATAATTTTACGATGACGCTGAAACTGGAAGACCAAACTTAGACCAAATACCCGGGCCGTCAGTTAAAACAACTAAAAATGGCTACACGGCTTGTCAGTTATAAAATCAGAACGGCCTACACCAGCCTTGAAAAATCAGCGTTTGAAATGTCGTGAAGCGTTTTATTTATTTTCTCGTCCGGTAATAATATCGTTTACTGACTTTTCCGTAAAACCATTATTAATCCTGTTTTATATTTAAGTTAGTTTTATTTAAGTTGAGTTAAGTTAAAGTTAAGCTAATTTAGGATAATTTCAGTTGATTCAAGTTTAACTTACGTTAACTTAAAGTAATTTAACTTGAGTTAATTCAAGTTTAACTGAAGTTTCCTTGGGTGAGTAAAGTTAAGCATAAGCTTAATTTAAGTTAAGCTTAAATTAATCTAGCATAAGCTAAATTTAAGTTAAGCTTAAGTTACTCTAATTTAAGTTTAACTTAAATTAATTTCACTTGAGTGAATTCCAGTTTAACTCAAGTTAGCTTAAATTAATTTAACTTGAGTTAATTCCAGTTATACTCAAGTTAACTCGTATTAATTTCACTCAAGCTAATTCCAGTTTAACTTACGTTAACTCAAATTAATTGCACTTAAGTTAATTTAAGTTTAAGTTATGTCAAGTTAAGTTTATAGCGCGATATTTGGGAAAAGTCACGAAACTGCATAATTACCGCTTTTCGAAATAATCCGTGATCATTGAACAAGGAAATCCCGTCGTTCGAAGCTACAGTACCTTGTTTGAGAGTCGGCCTCTCGTAGCGGAAGTTGCACGGAACAATCATCCGATTGATCCTCGCAATGGAAGACCTTTAACACGCTGGCAGGAGAGGGGGTTAAACGTAAGCTTGATGGGAGGATAGCGATTTAGACGCTGGGGGAGAGGTCGTACTCTCGGTAAACTTGATTTCACGATTTACGGCAAACGAGGAATATTCCCCTAGCGTGTAAAGGACAAGAGCGTGTGAAGGGTGGAGGAGAACCAGCAGGGATGACGCGCGATAGGGAAGAGGGGGATGAACGAGGAAAACGAGAGGGCAAGCGAGCGTACGGTAGAGAATGGCGAAAGGGGTAATCGGACTCTCTGTACGGTATTGTAGTATGACGGTAACACGATATATTTCGTTAAAGGGTTCGGTTGAATCGGGTATCCAACGGTTGATACCAGACACCACGGGCCATTCGTGCTTTCCGGCTTTCTTAGGCAAAATGATTTGGAAAAAAAACAAACGAAAATATTTTTTTCCAATTCGCTCATTTCCGGAAGCGGATGACCATGGATCCTACGCGACGCAATCATCAACGACGATTATCCCGTGGGATGATCAACGATCGGGAGGTCTCCTATTTTTTTTTTTTTTTTTCGAACTGATCTGATCCGCTGCCTCTCGGTCAATTTGGCGTGAAAAGCCTCGTATATGTACGTGGGTGGTAGAGCGAGTATCTATAACTCCTGGGAGTTGAATCGCGGCTCGCGGCCATCGTGCGTTTCGCAATTCTCGCAAACGATCTCGAAGAGCATTTTCCACGGGGCGATCGAGCAAATCTCGTTCGTGTACTAGCGCATACGTTCGAATCGGCAGTGTAACGGAAAATCGCCGAGGGCTCGCGAGGCAACGGGTTAAACGGCATTGTATTTTCGTTTTCATTTTTCTTTTTCTTTTTTTTTTTTTTTGCGGCCTTACTCACACTTTCGGCGCAGTCTATTTTTCTCATCGAAAAATCAAAGTTAAACGGTCGCTGAAGAGTTTGTTTAACTCTGGTTACGTGTGGTCAAACTGGGAGAGAAAAAGAAAGGCTACGTTGTTTGGGTTTCTTCGGGGGAATGGAAGTAGGGTCCGTTTGTTTGGGTTCGTTTAGGCTTGCTTGGAAGAACGAAAGTAATAACTTTTGTTACTTTGTTCTTTGTTTGTTGAGTTTGTTTAAACCTTAACACACATAAACTTTTCTTAGGCTTGCTCGAAAGGGCAAAAGTAACAACTTCTTGTTTAGGTTTGTTCGAAAGAGCAAAAGTAACAACTTCTTGTTTACGTTTGTTCGAAAGAACAAAAGTAACAACTTCTCGTCTAGATTTGTTCGAAAGAGCAAAAGTAAAGTCGATTCGTTTCGGTTTATTTCGGTTTGTTTAGTGTCCCAAATTCCATTGGGTTCTGGTGAAAACATTGTGCAAAACGGTGCACTATTTTCGTCGCATAATTTTTGTACTTTCACTATCCATGAAATCGGTCTCTCTCGTTAAAAAATCAAAATTGATGTCCGACCACTGACGACTCCTAGTTTCACTTTCCAGGCTTTAACTAAAAGTGCTTCGTTACCTTTTGCTCATATTTGGTCAAATTGATCGAGGAAAAGTAATGTCAGATTGGGTTCGTTTGGTTTTATCGGGAAGTGAAAAAATAAGCAGTACCGGTATCCGGACCAGTGTTTTATTGGTATTCGCGTTAAACACCGGGTAGTCTTCAGGAAATTAAGTAGAATCCCAGTCGTTCAGAGAGGAAACAGGACGAGCTTTTCAAGGCGAGGGCTTTTCACGTTGGCTCGGAAAACCTCGTCGCGAATGGAACATCTATATAACGATAATAACGACGATGCTCGGGGGATGAGGCTGCGGTAGTGGTGGTGGTGGTCGTCCTCGTGGTTGGGACGATGAGCGGTAAGAAGCGGAAGAAGGGTAACGTCGTCAGCTGGCATTTCGTGTCAAGAGCCGCAAGCTCGAGAAGCTGACTGGCCACCAAGAGGACGTACTATTAACCACGCGAGAGTACCTTTCTCCACCAAACCTCCTCCCCTTTCTACCTCCTTTCCCTATTCCACCTTATTTTACGAGCAAGAGAAAGAGAGTGCAACGCACACCCGTTGGCTATTGAAGCGACCACCCCTCTTGCCGGCGCCACCAGCCATCCTAGCGCAAACTTCCCTCGGCAAAACGCAGAAAAGCGATATACGCGCTGTCCCACCGGATATTAAAGGTCGCATTCCGCTCACCGCATTCGCTCCAGTTTCATCCGTCGCATCGATCCGTTCACGATTTTTCTTTCCCTCTCTTTTTCTCTTTCTCTCTTTCTCTTTCTATCCATCCACATTATCCATCCGTTTTTATCCTTTCTCGGGTTTTGTCCTTTTTTTTACTAGCGAGACGACTTTCTTTTTGGATTTTACACCATCTTGGCGGATCTCGAACTTGATTTTTCTTCAATCCGCCGACTTTGCTCTGAGCCCGTCACTTTTTTTACACCTCCTTTATCCCCAATATCACGAAAGAGGTCCACCACTCGTACATATTGAATTTATTTAGAATTTGTTTGTTCAACGAATGGACGGTGTCTTCGGAATAACCGGAGAATTATTAATATAATATTCATTATTTGTTAGATTGTTTAATTATATTGTGTTGTTATATTTTTGTAATATTGTTACTACATTTATATTATTATTGTTTATGAACATTGTGATTATTTACTTAAGATTATGCTGTTTTAAAAATGATTTTTAATTATTTTTTTCCGACGTTTATTGATTATAATAATATTAATTATTGTTGTTAATATTGAAATTAATAGTCATTATAAAAATTATTATTATTATTATTATTATTATTATTATTAAAAAGTTAGTTTTATTATAATTATTTTGGTATAATAGTGCGTAGATTGGCGAAGAAAAAATATTTTTTCGGAAGGCTGAAAAGGCGTGCTGCAATCATTTCCACCCTTCCGATCTAGCTGCCAAAGCCTGCTGGTGCTGGTAGTGCTTTCGACTGCAATCGACACGAACGAGTGGATAATATCAGGCAGAGCGAAAGAGGTATAGGGAGAAGCCAACAGACCGGAGCCAATATCATTCAACGCGATACGCTTTATTTCGAGTTAATTAAAAAACGTATCCTCTTTCGTCTCCGGAATTGTCTAGATTATTCAAAGCGCACGTTTTGCACTTTATTTGCTCTTTTCGTATATCTGAATGAAACGGGAGTCGAGAATTCACGCAAAAATATCCCTATTGAGTATAGTAATTACATTCATTTGAAAGAGGCGCGATCCTTTTTATCATCCAATTATTGGGCTCGAGTATAGGTATTTCGGTCGATTGTTTTGCGACAATACGATATTGCCGTGTCGAGAGAGAGAGAGAGAAAAGGAATACCCCAAAAATAATGAAAATTTATATTAATGATATTAATTTTTAATTTTAATATTTTTTCAAATATATATTAATTAATACTTATTCAAATATTGAAGGTACCTGACTCCTGACTCATGTAAGGCCCACATTATTTGTTTTTGAGTACAAAAAAACTATGAATGTTGAAATAAAAGAAAAATGTTTACTAAATCATTTATTTAATAATCAACGTATTAATAATAATTTTGGTTCAGAAAAGAATGTTCACTATTAACTATAAGCTTTTTTAAAAAAACGTCTTTTGGGTCTTATTCAGATCACTGGTCCTAATAAGACTATACCCGTCAGAAGAATCGGCCTCCCACACATTGGTAAATGCGCCAGCACGGCTAAGCGGTCACCGATCCAAGTATCAGTCTCTCCCGAAGCTGCTTAACTTCGGTGATCGCCCGAGCCGCACTCTGACCTTCCATTCACTGTTATTTTATAATTATTGTTAATAATAAAAATAATGAAATACTTAATCAATAGAAAAAACTAATATTAATAATCTTGCTAATAGTTTCAATTATTATTATTATTTTTTTTTTTTTTTTCTCCATCGCTGTCTCGACACAATGTACGCAATGTCGTATCGTGAATTTTAATATTATTTATTATTATTACCAATAATAATTATAAAATAATGAAATAATAGTAAATACTCATATTAATAATGTTAACATTATTAATATTAATTCTCATGCTCAATATTACAATAATACGTTATAACATTCGAATTGAATTATAATATTGATATTATTATTATTGATAATAATAAAATAATAATCGTTCAAGAAAAAAAAGTTCAATATCTTTCGAATATTCGAGGCTTCAGGGGATAAAAAAGACTTACAGACAGTTGGGAGAAAAAAAATACCCAAGAGTCCAAATTTACGGCAGGAAATTCGTTCATTGACGCGTTCGCGGGCTCCAAAGTGAGGAGCAGAAAATGACAAAAAAGGAGAGAAAGGGAGAAAGAGAACATTTAAAAAAACTGATGGAAACGCTTGTGTGCTCTCGGTTGCGACCAATTTCCCAGAGAGCGAAGCATCCTCTTTGAAATATATCTCAATATATATATATAAACAAATGTATATGTCATCGTAGGCGCTTACGAGTTCGGGCGTATGGGCGATTTCACGTCGAATCACTCGTTTCTCACGTTTCGGAGTTTTCTAGACCTTTCTCCACTTTGAACTCAAAAAATTTGGGCTTTTTGTTTGTTCAAGGTATTAACGGATGGAGCATGGGGGAAAAAGTGTGAAAATAGGAGAATCGTGAATTTACAAGTTTGGGTGGAATCGTAAATGTGTAACCTTACAAATAGCTAATTTAATAATAAATTAAATTAAACAATTAATAATAAATTTAATTAAACAAGATTTCTTCCATAAAGTAATTTTGAAATATGAAGGATTTTTTTTTAAAAAATCATTTCGGAATACGAAAAAGAATTTTCGTAAGGAATTATATTCCGAAAAATTTACGAAAAAAAAAATGCATTTTCTAAAAATGTTTCTAAAAAAACGATTGGAGGAAAAAAACAATTCGGCGTGAAATACCGCGTGTACGTATATCGTTGCAAACGAGTTGGGCGTATCACGCGACGTTATTGCCCCGACTTCCGGTCTCGACGAAAAAAACTAGCCCGAATTTTCCACGGACAGTCCGCCCCACCTTCCCACACCTAGAACCATTTTTTATGCCCGCCTTCCTTTTCAACCGTAGCTAGCCCCACCAACCGTACCTCATCGCTCATCTCTTCATCCGAAACCTCTATTTTTTTTCGTTTGTTTGTTCGTCTCCGCAGTTTTTCACAAAGCAAGAGTATCCGTCAGGCAAGAGAAGGGTGCTCGATTTCCTCTTCGTTTTTCCGCATTATTTTCGTCAATAATTAATTTTCTAGCAATTTTGAGGATGGCTCGTTCCCCAAAGTCGATACGATTGTCAATTGCAGAGGAAGTCTGGAAATACCAAAAAAAAATTGTTCGGTATTTCAACTAGGGCCTTATAAATTTTTTAAATTTTTTGGGCCCGCCTTTGATCTCTGGGCCTTATAAATTTTTGAAATTCTTTGGGACCGATTTTCATTTTTGGGCCTTATAAATTTTTGAAATATTTTGGGACCGTCTTTCATCTTTGGGCCTTATAAATTTTTGACATTTTTTGGGGCATTTTACTTTTAATTTTTTTGGGCTTTTTAATTTTTATTTTCTTCGGCTTTTTACTATTAATTTATTGTTTACCGTTTAGTTTATACATCAAAAGGAAGCATATCTTATCGATCTGTTACTGTACAGCCCACATTACTGAGGTTGGAAACTCGATATTTAAGCAGGTTGCATTTTCGATACGAGAACAACGTCAAAGCCAGGAAGAAAGGATTTTACGAAAATGTTCCCTACGGGGGTAAAATAGGGGTAGTTTGTGTAAAAATCCATCATTGTTTGTAGTGTAATTCACAATAGATCGTAATTAGACAATTTTTTAAAAATTAAGCATCTCACGTTTCAGCTTTTATGGAAAATGGAGCTTTAAATAAAACTCTTAAGTAAAAACAATTGCAAATTGCTGCTCCGCCAATTGGCCACAAGTTCAAAATGTCGTGTTTCAGCTTTTCAAAAAAATCGTTCTTTAAGGGGTTGCAGAGTATTTCAGCAAGACTTTCCAGATTGAAACGGGTGAAATGGCCAGGCCGAAAAACTAGCTTTTCTACTTACATGATTATAGAAACTTTACAGTCCAGCGTTTTTTGGAAAATCGAACTTTAAGGGGGTAAAACACGGAAATTTATATTTAATTCAAGAAATCCGGTGTTTATAAAATAAAAACCATTGCAACTCAGCTGATCAACCACAAATCCAGAATCACGTGTATCAACCAGTGAAAAAACTATTCCTTAAGGGGATATAAAGTATTTCAAAACTACTTTCGAGAATTACAGGTACGAAGACACGAACGCCTTAGATACAGTTCGAACAGTCAAAACCGTTGAACTCGTTTTTCGCCGATACTCCGAGTTTTATCGCGTTGATCGAATTCTGGGGTTAAAGTGAGATCGAAATACACGAAGCGAAAATCATTTTTTGGATTCGCTGCGCGTACATTCCCCCTATTGGCAATAATTTTATTTAGTACAAACCCTGTAAGACTCTGGAGAAATCTTCTTTATCGAAACTCTCCGTCCAATAAATAGTCAACCGAAAAAAAAAAAAAAAAAAAAAAAAAAAGGCGCGGGGGGGGAGCTGGATGACGGCGATAATCACAGGTTTCGTCGTTTGAGACGAGTTTGGAAAAATAGGAGAATACAAATATTCCGCGAAACGATCGAAGAACGAATTGTGAAAAATGTATCGATGAAGATATATATATACATATATATATATATACATAGATATATTTAGAAGGCTATCAAGACCGTATCGGAAGTATCGGACGCGAGCCTCGCATTTCACATCCAATTTCTTCCTCGCTCCATCTCTCTCTCTCTCTCTCTTCCCCTTCCGATACAGTGACCCGTTCGTTATCGCTTTATGGTTTATCCAACGTTTTTCATCATCTCTTCTCCGTATACCTTTTCATTTGCCATATGAGAATTCATTCGGGAAGCTTCAAAAAGCATCCCCTCGATCCTACCTTCGACCCATTTTTTTCTCTCCTCTGTTCGATACTTCTTTTTCATCGGTATCCGAGAGCTTGGACCTCTCGTTAGTCGCAATGTTTTTTTTTTTTTACGTCTACTAAACGTGATTACTTTTGCTCGCCAAAGCTTCTTTGTTGCTCACCATCCTTCTCTCTTTCTCTCTCTCTCAATTATTTTCAACCATATTGTATTGCCTTTAATATATTTATTGTTAGTATTGTTATATTATTTGATCGTTCTCTTGATTAGTTTGTTATAATTGTAGCAACAGAATATAGTTATAATGAAAAATTTTATATGTATATATATATATATATATATATATATATATATATATATATATATACACGATTGAGGAATAAGTTCGTAGCGTTTTTATAATTTATTTGTTTTTCAACGATTTTTTTTTCTGTTTGACATAGTATTAATATTCAAACAATAGAATGTTTTTTGCTCGACAAAACGGTACTAATTCTATTTTTTGAGTAATTGAATTTTTTATAACTATTGAAGCTTAGAAATGGAATATTAAAAGCAACGTTTTCAACACTTGCTCTTCTTCGCTTTTCATCGAGGCCAAAAAGCTGATGAAACAGCTTGAACATTGGCGATGCCGAAAATGTTGTCGAAAATGTTGCTTTTCGCCTCCTGAAAGATCCATTACTAATTATCAAACGTAATAAGCAATTAAATTACTCAAAAAGACGATTAGCATAGTTTTGTAGAGCAGGAGGAGCCGTATCGAATAAATATTATACACTTTGTCAAATGGCAAAAAAATCGTTGTAGAACAGAAGGAAATCTAAAAACGTTACGAACTTCGTGCAGTTGGGAATACAAAACTGGCAATGATTATTCAACTTTTTTTTGTTAGTTCGGATGACAGATTGTGGATTTCGTAACGACTGAAAAGTTCGTAAAACTGAAATCAGGAAAAGTTCCGTGCCTACTCGGCAGCGTTGCATTTCGTGCGGTCTCGTCGCTTGAAAACGTTGCTTGAAATTCATCCGCCGAACTTTGCACCCTTTCGAGTGTTCCTTGTCAAACAGTCGAGCAGAGGCTACACCGACGACTGAAGCTTCCCTATTCTCTCGAAAATCCCTCGTCACACGTTTTATCATTCTCGTTCTCATCGGGACGAGACCTCGCCTCAATTTCGCCTCGAAATCTTTCCTAATCTCTACTCGAGGTTTGTTAAAAAAAAATAGAGTGACTTTTCAAAATTTCACGCACTTCGTTCAATGAATTTTCGATCTTTTTATGGCGTTGGAGAAAAATCTCTAATTTTTTCAAATTAAATCTATGAAAATCCATACATGGGCTTTCCGTTCAAAATTAAGAATCATCCGTCTCAACGTTTTGGAAAATCAACGCTTAACGGAGTAAAATCGTTAGTGTAATTTTATGCAGAAATTTCACTATTTGTAAAATAAAAACCATTCAAATCAATATTCAGCCTGTGATTACAAATTCCAAGGAACGTACTTGAACGTTTTAAAAAATCATGCCTTAAGGGCCCGAAAAGTGACAAAAATGTCGACATTCAAGAAAAAAAAAAAAAAAACAAATCGTGGATAAAAGAAAATCAGCAATAAGCACGCTGCTAAAGCAATCGCGTTCGACAATACGCGTTTAAAAAATGGAAGTAAATAAACAAAAAAAATGCGCATGCGCACCTACGTAAAGACCGAAAAAAAAAGAAATGTGAAAAAAGGAAATTTCGCGATAGCGGAAAGTTACGTGACAATGGGGATGAGGCATAGGACTCAAAGACCACTGTATTCCTCGGACTACAAAAAAAAAAAAAAATCAATTCGCTCACCAAAGGACCCAAGAAAATCGCGGACACTTTTTCATGCTGAAAAAAGAGAAATAGAGGAGAGTGCGCAAAGCCGACAAACGAAAATTCAGCGCTTGCACCTCGGACCTACAACGCAGCGTTTTACCTTTTCATACATGGACGCGGCGGAAGTTACGCAGGCATGCGAAAGATTCTGTGCCTTGGTACACGTATGAAAGAATGGTGGATATTCATTGGTCGCGCAAAAACGCAATGAAAGTGACTTGGACGTTTTTGGCTGGTCGTATTTTGCGTCCCTTCCGCAAGCACCTGAACGTAGTACTGAGAGAGACTGCGTTACACGAGTGACAAGAACCGGAAGGATATTAGGGTGGACGTCACTCTTTCGGTACCGGGACTTCGTTGAAAGCCAGTGGTGGACGACGAGGGAAGGTTAGGTTTAGGGGTGGACAGGATTCGAAGTGCCTAGGGTAGCTTGTTTCGATGGGAACAGGACTGTGAAAAAGTGTGGTAACGGCAAGTGTCAAGTCCCTCGTGAAACCAGCTCCAACTGCCCTGCTATCATTTCATTTTCTAGTATTTACAGTTGTTATTGTTTGCATATGATTTTTATGATTAATTAATTTGCTTAGTATTTACTGTTGTTTTTGTTTACATATGATTTTTATGATTAATTAATTGGCCCCTAAGGTATCTAAACAACTCTGGTATTAGAAAATATTTTGGTACATTGGTACATGTATTTTCTTTCACGTTGCATTTCGGCCTGTGCTGCAATGCTTTAATATCCATTTTTAGTAGATTTCGATCGACCTCGAAGCTATCCACGTACTTATATTTAAAGGCATGACGAGCACGCCTCCGTCCACTTCGAAATTATGAAACCACTATTCTCTCAAACGGCTGAACCAATCGGTACGAAATTTGTTGTGTACGTTCAGGACGATGGCACCGAGGGCCCCCCGGTCGCCATTTTGGATGAAAATGTTTCATTCTTGAGAAATCGCGGTTTTAAACGTTTCGACTATCTCTCTCGCACTCGTTTGTCACGTGGTAATGTTCGTCATGCACTTAAAGGCATGTAGACAATGCAACGCGTGATACGTGACTGCGGCAGAAATAATCGACCTTTTTAAATCACGATGTCTCAGGGATGGAACATTTTTTTGGAACAATTTGAGTATCAGCCTTTCCGTCTGTCAATTCTACAAAGGTTGATGCTTAATTTTTCGTTGAAAACGTAATCTTCTATGAGAAAACTGATTTTGAAAATTTATGAGGTCGCTTTGATATTCTACATCTACTGTAAGAGTTTGCTGAATGAATATAGAAAAAACGTTAAAGTTCGTCAAAATTTGAGGAATGATAGGTCTTGATGGAATAGTTATTATTTTAGAATTTTGTATTAAATAATAAAAGAATTATTATTTAATCAAATAATACTTTTTATGGTTAAAGTATTATTTATAAGAATTTAACAGGCTCGCTTTGGGAAAACAACTTCTGCAAACGTTCTGCTAAATCTTAAACTATTGTATCGTTGAGTTTCAGAATCAAGCGATTGATAGGAAATCGCGTTTGGCAGTCAGTCAATAAAATAGTGAAAGATTTATTTTAACGATTAATTAATCAGCAGCCATTGGAAAACTAAATATATTTTGAGTTTTCGGGTAATTATTCATAATAATAGAATTATCGGAACCTATTAATGGAATTTAAAAATTGAGAATTAACAACATGCCAATATTATCGAATTCGATTTCAATTATTATTGAATACGAAAAATTAATATTTCTACGTGTTATTTTATACCCCATCTTGGGTTAACGTTTTGCCCAACGGTTCAACCAGCAAAATCTTAACCCTAAAAAACTGGGAACGTTGTTATGTCATAATATCTCGGCTAGTTTAAATTGCCCATCTGAATTTCATGTTGCTTCGAAAAAACAAGGTATCTACTTACTCGACGTTCAGTTACGTAGCAACCGTCCCTTTTTTTGCCGTGCCGTTGCTGGTGGAACAACGAACTCCGGATGCTTTGAAATCCACCCTCGGCAGTTCTAACAGGCTTTTTTCGGTTTGAAGCAAAACGTCTACCGTAAGGTCGCTCCTCGTTGTCGATACACCTGCCGTGTAATACGTCACGATGCGACTGTACATTTTAATACGAATGAAAGTATACACAAATCAATCGAAAAAAAAAAAAAAAAAAAAAAACAGAGAAAAACGAAAAAAAAAAAAAAAAAAAAAAAAAAAAAAAAAAAAAAAAAAAAAAAAAATCACGAACAAAGAGTCTACGAGATGCTTTGAGAGTGGAAAAAAAAGCATGGTAATCGGAAGCCACGTTTTCCATCAGTCAAATGAATAATAATAATTTTGGTTCAGAAAACAATATTTAGTATTAACTATAAGCTTTTTAAAAAAAAGTGTTTTCTGGGTCTTATTCAGACCACTGTTCCTAATAAGGCCATACCCGTTGTAACTTCGTACAAAAAAAATAAAAAATATATATAATCTTTAATTTTAAACTGAAATTTTGATAACAAAACGTATAGTGCTGATAAACCACTACACATAATTAGAATAAAGATTGACTAAGTAATATTGAAAACATATGTCACTTCCGAAAGTTTTCGTACGTCGAAATTTAAGAATTGCCTACGTGCGATCGCACACGATGCTTTCTATCGACTGCAAAATTGTTTGGGTTTGCCACAGCACGGCGGTTGGTATGGCAACTGTCAGCATTCAAAGTTAGATACTCGACGATGAGAGCTCAATCCGTTTGACTTTGTAGTTTTGGATATTTAAAAAATGGGTTTTATTAGGCACTGAGGATGGATTTAGGTGACTCACGTGGCAAAAGAGCGAATGATTCAAGAATGAAAACGACTCGATGGGCAAACACGATATTTCGTTGTGCAAGCCTTCGTCCAAACGAATAACGGAACTTTGACATTCGGCTAAACTCGTGTAACGAGATTCAGTAATTTCCACGTTGGCGTTTCGGGTTCCGCGCCTTGGCAAGCGCGCAGGCGCGTGATTCTCGACATCGGACGCAAGGGAGACAAAAAGAGAGAGAGAGAGAGAGGAGAGTTTGATTCCGGTTGAAAGAGCCAGAGCCGCAACGGCCCGATCTACTCAGTCGCGTATGAAACCTTCCATTCAAAATGGCGTCCAGGCCAAATGTGCAACGAAGAGTCACAATTTTTTGGATCGACGCTGATGGACAGCGCGTTGGGGTTTGACTTCGGTGTTAGCTCGAAGTTAAGCAGCTTTGAGCGTGGCCAACACTCGGAGCGGTGATCGCTTAACTGCGCAACGATCTACGCATCAACCGGCGAACGGAAAACCGATAACTCTGAGAACTTTTGATGCGTTTGATTCTTTGATCAAACGTTTGTCAAGGGAGAATAGGAATAATAACGGGACCGTCTATCCCAGAACGAGTTTTCGACAGTTTCCCCGTGCCCTTGGAAAAATACTTGTAGGTTAAAACCGTGGATGCAACGAAATAGCGGGTAAGAAACGATAGGAGTGAATATGATTAAAATAGATAAAGCTTTTAAAAACCTGCAAAACTATACGTTGGAACTGAGGTTTTAAAAACTTACTTTCTGTATTCACTTTCTTTCCTTTCCTCTCTCTCTTCGACTTTTCCTTTAGGAAGACGAAAGGAGGGAAGGTGCTTAAAAATAAAAAAACAGGACGTCCAAAAATTGTGACTGCTTTTTCAAAATGTTTTCTTTCACTCTCCCCCTCTCTTTTTCTCTTTTAAGAGAAGGAAGAGGGAGAATAAAAAAGAAACGTAAAAGTAGGTTGTCCCCATTTGTGAATAATTCCTATTACACTGGTCCTGTGCATTCTTCAAAATTGTTCATAACCTTCAAAGAAAATTCTTTTTAAATGAATCGCCAACGAAAGACCGGCCGAGTTTACCCGGAAAGCTTCGTACACCGTCATACTACTCGCTGACCCGAGTCTTCAGAGGATGAGAGAAAGAGCGAAAAAGAGAGTGACAGAGAGAGAGAGAAAGAAAAAGAGAGCTCGAGTACTCGGGTGGCTGCAACTCCTCCCCCCCTCTCTCTCTCTCTCTCTGTACAACCGCGTTATCTCAATTTGTCAAGA
Organism: Ophioninae sp. A BG-2022a; assembly: GCA_030523105.1. Classification (NCBI taxonomy): domain Eukaryota; kingdom Metazoa; phylum Arthropoda; class Insecta; order Hymenoptera; family Ichneumonidae; species Ophioninae sp. A BG-2022a. The sequence goes on from JAPYZI010004496.1 coordinate 19,696, forward strand.
GCTCCGAGCAATGCGAGGAGTCAGCCAACGCAAGACTTCGCCCCGCTGTGACGTTTCGAGTAGTCTTCAGAAAAAAAAAAAAAAAAAATAAGAACAACAAAAAGAAGCACACGCAAAGAAAACGAAATGAAACAAAAAAAGAAATGATGAAAGAGTATTCTATCTGTCTCTGTTTTAGTCTATCTCTCTCAAACGAGTCCTGCGGCGCTTTGCCATTTGTTTCTTATTCCGACACCCATCCAATTTTCGTTCCGTATGATCATTAGATTTTCAACGTTCGTTGAAAAAAAAAAAAAAAAAAAACGAAACGAAACGTGCCGTCGATATATGATTGCGTTGTATGGAAATAGACAATCGTTTATTTGTTCAGTAACCCAAGTTACGTAACAGGAGCGCGATATTTCTCACGATAAGAAATTACACAGAAGTAAGGTTGATGGAGGGAGGAAGGTTCGAGTTTGAATTTCACTCGAGTATCAAGAATTCTGGTCGGTGGCGCATCGATATCGTATCTCCTCTATACGAGAGACACGTCCAATAGACACTCTAACCGTCTGTGTTGCGCGTATACACAAGCAGGAAAATCGTTTCCGTTATCCCCACTCTCGATACTCTCGTCGACTACGTCGTCGTCTCCACCGTCGCCCTCGGTTAGATCGAATCGATTCCAATTAATTTCGCAATAAGCCTCTGCCCAGGTACGAATACAAATACAGTATCGCACCCGTCGGAGCTAGAGCCATCTTTGTATATCGTCTTATATTTAACATCGTCCGCGTGAATCTCGACATTTTTGTTGAAACAGTTTGAAACCCCTTAAAGAACTATTTTTTTTAAGCGTATTATACGTTATTTCGAATTTACGGTCTAATAAGTTAATCAGCAATTCGAATGGGTTTTACTTGAAAAACTAGTGATCTTTTACATCAAATTGCAATCCCGTTGAAACAACTTTTAAATACTTTTTTCAAAAATTTTGCAAACCGCCATTTTTAATTGTCAACCAAAACGGTAAATTTAACGTTTCTGGTATTTAAAGGAATGAAATAATGGATTTCTTTGCAAACTTTTAGCCCTGAGATTACCTTTCGTAGGGGAAGTACGTACGAAATGATATATATATTGATAAAACGACACACCAACTGTTTTTCAAATAGGGGGGGGGGGGGGTTTATCGTTATTTTAGCACTCTTAGGGGATGCCTCAATTGTCTATTAATAAACTGTCGAAATACTGTCATTATAAAAACATCAATTATTTTCTTAGTCAGTCTCAACTGATTTTAGGCCGTTATGAAATTCCTTTCGCTCCAACGAGTAATCTAAGTTTTGATAGGTAATTTTCTTTTAAACCGATTTGTTAAATATTATTTCTATTCCTTAACATTTTGCCTTGAGTATACTGTTTTATTTATGATTACATTTTTTTGTGATCTATTCATTTTTGGCGTTTACAGATTTTACCAAATTTCGTGGATTTTCATGATTTAACGTGATTTTATTTACGATTGTGTTTTTTACCAAATTGCCGATTTACAGGTTTGATCAAATTTGATGGATTTTCATGATTTAACGCGATTTTATTTTTTACTAAATTATAGATTTACAGATTTTACCTAATTTCATGGATTTTCATGATTCAACGTGATTTTATTTACAATTGTATTTTTTACCAAATTGCAGATTTACAGATTTGATAAAATTTGATGGATTTTCATGATTTAATATTACATATTTACGGAAAAAAAAATCGTTTGTACTGAAAGGAACGAGAGAGGTTATTCGAAAGTGTTGGAGGAACGCTGCAGCGTTGTTCCAAGAGTTGTCGGGGGCTTCGTAGGGGCGGGCACGCGAGACACGGCGGATTTGTGGTGTTTGCAATTAATCTACGAGTCCAGACTGCGATCCGTATTGGTCTCGTTCAATCTACGCTACGGGGGACTCGGTCCACCTTCGCGCACCGTCCTGTCTCTCTGCCTACGCGACGAGGATCCTATACCCACGATATTCGATCAACATTGTCCAATATCTGCAAACGCAATCAGCTCCAACCAACAGTACCGAGTGTCCGGATTGCGAAGTAACTTATTTTATATTTTCTTTCATATATTCTTCTTTTTAAACGATTTGATGGTGCACTCATATTAAGCTTAATTCTTCACTCGATTATCTTAACTAATTACTCGACAATTTTTATGTACTTCGCTATAAAAAAAACAAAATTTTTAATGAGCGTCTATTTTCTTGAACGAGTTTTGGACCGACATCGAAAAATCGTTGCTGCTTCGAGAAATCGATTTTTTTTTTTGCTTTTTCTTGAAGTACGTACCTGCAATAATATATGTAAACTTAAAAAATAAGTGAAAAAAGCTCAAGTTCATACGCACAAAGTTTGCACTTGAAATTTAAATAGCTTTCTTCTCGAAACCACTTGTTTACGAATTAGTGCAGACGACACGAGCTATAACAATGGCAGGTATCAAATCTTTTCACGAAATTTTTTGTTATTGTAGTTTTTAATTGTAATAGTAAAATAACAATTATAATACGATATTGTAATATGAAATCAAAATTGTAATATATATCGTTGAGGGTAGTCTTTTTTAAAATAACTGTTTCTCAACTGATCATCAGCGAAAATATTTTGAATGAGAACAATACTTCTTACATCGAAACATGGTTATATTCCTCAAAATAAACAAAATCAAGAACAGCTATGCTTAATGATAGCAGAATCAAGTTTTTTTATTCTCTGCCATTACACTTCCCCAATTGTTTATTTTTCAATAAAAATTAACTCGTATATACATTAATATATTTTAAATAACAAATTTCTCAGCCCGAAAAAAACCCATCAAAATAATTAAAATGAAACCCATCAAGTTTATTAAAATGAAATCCATCAAGTTAATTAAAATGAAACCCATCGAATGAATCATGAAAAAGGTAATCTTGTGAAAATCCTTGTCCACATTGGGATCCATTCAACTCGATGAGAACCATTACGCTGATGAACGATTGGCCGATCGCTATTTATCAATAGCCGATAGATATCAATAAAACTTGACTTATTGATAGACGTTATAACTATCAATGATACTATAGTGAAACCAAAATGATAAAACACTGAAAACAACGTACACGCGTGCGTATCTTCGAGCCTCTGTATGGTATATTTTCTATCGGAGCCATTTCCTGCTCTATCGGGCAACGAATTACAAAATCGAATTATTTTCTCCTCGCCGAAGCTGTCGATAACACGATTTTTTCACCCGCAAAGCATCCCCCCCTCCCCGACTTTTCCCCTCGGGTTCCACTTCGACTTTCCAGCCCAATGCGAGGAAAAACGAAAAACCGCAAATTGATCAGGGTAAAAGGGCAGCGGTTCCCCCCCCCCCCCCGTCATTTTGGCGTTCCTGGCGCCCGGAGCGGACACACTGGTTGGATCACTGATCCAGACTCCACTGTACGTTTCCAGGCTCCTCGCGTTTCACAGGACCGTGAGATCGGAGCTTGTTTTATCGGTCATTTTTGGTTGAATTTTTTTTGTATTTTTTTTTTTGGTTCTCTTATTACTTTTCGATTCGATGATGTAATAGTCGACGAAGCGAGGAGGGAGAGAAAGAGACAGCAAGCTTTGTAATCATGATGCAAATTATCGTGTTACGTGGAGCGTTCGATTGGCACCGCTCCATCCCCCAGGTACGTGTGCCCATGCGTGCTCTTCTCCAATACCCCCCCCCTGCATCGTCCTACTCCGCTCTCTATATAAATAACTAATCTCGTTAATTGGCACACGTCATGTTGATCAATTTTCGCCCCTCTCATATTCATCGATGCGTTGAATGTTGTTTTTTGTTTTTGATCCGGTTATTTTTTTTTTTTTTTTTTATCAATTATGAAACAGCAATCGAAAAATAAAAAATGTGAAAACGTCGAGGGGAGTATTTGCGTGCTTGTTTTACGAACTCGAATGACGGGGCAAAATAATTCGAATTTGGAAACAAAATTATCGAGTTTTTGTGTTTAGAAATACATCGTGACCTGAATTCAATAAACAAATTCGCGTATATCCCCGTGTCATCAAATACCAGGCGAATTATCGAATCGAACGTATAATTCGCGATACGATTCTTTTGATCTCGAAATTTCGAACCCCTCCAACTTTTCGATAATGAATTCGTAAAACGGACTACGAGGACTGCCCTTTGTACTTTTCTAAATGATAGAGAATGGATAACGAAAAAGAAAAAAAAAAAAGATTTACTCACGGGAAATGGAGATTGGATGGCTCGTACGGTTCCCCGCGTCTTTCGACGTTCTCCGTTCGGTTGGTCCTCCCAACGAATCCATCCGCGGCGCTCCGGCAGCTGCTCTTTGGGGATTTACCGAGCGCGTCTCTACCCGACGAAGCCTCGGCGCGGAACAACCACTCATCTCTGTCCTTCCGAAACAAGAGTTTCAATCGAACCTCGAAATAGAGGGAAGCGAGAATGAGAGGTTAAAGTTGAATGGAGAATCGTCGAGTATGAGAGCGCGCTCGGGAGCATACACATACAAGGGATGTTCAATGTCAACTCAATTTCTGATTGTTCCTCAGTTAAAAGTCAAACCGATTATGGAAAAATCATACGGGAAACCGGAGAGCACTTATAAATTGCACAAACGAATGACTCGTTACTCGAAATGTTCTTCTTCCGAAAAATAAAAAATAAAAAAAGACAAAAAAAAAAAACCATAACGATTTTTTTTCGAATATTCCGTTTCGGCCAAACTTTTTCATTACAATAGGTAAGCTCTTTTTTCAAGTAAAAATTCCTCAAAACGGCGAGAAAATTGCATTTAAACAAACGAATCATTTTTCGTCGATAAAAATGCTCAAACACCATGGAATAGACGAAATTGTAACTTTTAGCTCATTCGAACGATTTTCCGTGGAAACGTCGTATTTTCACGCATGTTTTATCAATTCCCAATAGAAATCAAGCTAAACGATGAAACGCAAGAAAAAAATACGTAAAACCATTATTTTACGTCGATTCGAATCGCAAATAATGGCAAAGCATGGTAAATCATCGATTTCCGATCGTTCGAACGGTTTTTCTTACAACAGGTGAATTTTTACGAACACTCTACCGATTCCGATTGAAAGTCATCCGAAATGGCGAAAAACTTGTGAAAACGTAGAAAATAATAACTATTCGTAATCCGACTATTGATGAAAGTGTTTCGAGTGGAATCGCCCGTATACCCGCTTACACGGTACGCGATCGAGCTTTCGTAGAAGCTTTCGAGCGTCGCGAAAAGCTCACCCAACCCCTCCGCTTATACCCTTAATCTTTAATTAGCCTCGATTTTAGTTGGTTCGTGTCGAGAGCGCCGCCGGCGTCGATAAGGAAAGAACAGACTTGATTTTCTCTCTTCGATCTCTCTCCGGGTGCTTTAATCTCGCGCGATTCGAGGAGATTTACGGGGTAGGCTTTTTCGTCTCTCAAATCCTTGGAGGCATCGCGATCCTCGTCGTGACTCTTTCATCTTTGTACACACGGGTGTACGGCTGTATACGGAGAGGGTGATTGGACGTTCGATCTATTCCTTGAAACATGGGTAATTCTATAGGTGACCTTTGGAATGGTCACCTCTAGAGGTCATTCTAGAGGTCACCTCTAGAACGGCCACGAATGAGCTGTAGAATGATCTCGTTGAAGCAATAGGCCAAATTGCCAGTCGCTCTCTTTATGCGTATACGTACATCAGGCGTAGTAAAAAGAAATCCATTATTTTTTCAACCAATCACGAATCGAGTCAACCACTCGCAAAACCGTCGGAAAAGTTCGTTTAATACGGAATCTCATTGTTCTAACGCCGTCTAGTATAACCCGATAATACTTATACAACCGGAGATCGAGGTAACTAAATCCATCTACTGGAAAAAAAATGATGGATTTCTTTGAACTGCATCTAATATATCTGCGCCCATAAACGAATGATCGAGAAAGTGTCCCGTCTGTTGAATGATTATCCGTACATCGGAAACTTGATAGAACGATTCATTTCCAAATAACGATATTGCTTCGGTCGAACACGTCCGACGGAACAATGAACGAGGCCGAATCCGCGAATATGACTCCCTCTCCCTTTCTCTCATGGTGCTTCCTTCCAACATTTAATCCCGCGTAATTAACGTGCTAGAATAATATTAGCGATGTACACGATGGGCGAACGCTTAATAACCAAATTGTATGCTGAGCCCCGGTCTCCATAGTCCAACGATAATTGACCATTAACGCGGCTGAATGCGTAAACTTTGATAAAAAGTATTTCATCGCGAGAGCAATATGGCGATACGCGCATCAATTATAACGCCGTGTATAGAATTATTCGTTCATAGATAGTACGAGTGTAGTACATAAACGTTTGTTGATGCGCAGCTCGTGGTATTAACGGTCTAGGATGGGGAGCTTGTATAATATATACCGAGGGCGTGTTTGGTATACAGGCAAGACGCGTCGAGGCAGTATCGATCCGTACACTGTTAATCCAATCGATTAGGCAACGTACTCGACTCGATGAAAAGGGGGATGCTCGGCCCTCGAGTGCATCCCCTTTCGCCCCTCTTCCGCCCCTCCAATCCTCCCACGAATTATCCCTAGTCCACTCCTGACACTCGAAAACTTGATCCAAATTTCACCGCGATTAGTTCTCGTCGACATTTGCGCACTTCGGGATGCCAATACCCCAATGAGTATATCATTAGCTTACCTAAACTCTCAAGGGATGAAAAATGTCCCGATATTTTTTATGCCTTATTTTTTCTTTGGTTTTTTTTCAGAATTGGAAGAAACTCTTATTTCATGATTAAATTTCTTCGATATTATCATTGTTTTGAGACTCCAATAGCCTAATGAGTATCTCGTTAGATAAACTTCGGCAATTACATATTCCGATATTTACCATGCCTGTTTTTCTATGTTTTTTGTTTCTATGTCTTCATCAGAAGAATCCCTTCTTTGTTGATTATTTCTCATCGTCGTTTTCATTTTTCGAGATTCCAATAACCCAACGAGTATCTCATTAGCTAACATAACTTCTGAGAGGATGGAAAATATCCCGATATTCCCCAATTTTTTTTTTTTTTAGTTTTCATCAACACTAATTAGTCCACATCAACATTTTTACTCGTCAGAATACCAATATTCTAACCTAACCTTCAGCCGTAACATTCCTATATTTCCCGTTCCTTTTTGTTCCTCCGTTTTTCTTTTTTTCTTCTCTTTTCGCGACCGAATAAATTCAACGGCGACTATTTTTCGGAGTATCGAACGCGCCGTCTCTTCTCCTTTTTTTTATCGTTTTTTGTACACGTTGTCTCGTGTGTACACGATCGTTACACGGCTCAATAGACTGTCGTGACATTTTTCATTCCTCATCATTAAGCCTCACCCTCCGTCGTGTCTCGTCTCTATTTTCCTTTCTCCGGCTTTAACCATTATTATCATTATCATTATTCGGCCACATGGCAATTTTTTTCTTCCCCCTCTCTCTCTCTCTCTCACTCTTTTGCGCTCGCTTTTTTTCTCACTCTAATTTCACCCTTCCGTGTGCACCTTCTCCCCCAAACTCGAACTCCTCGCTGCCCCTCATTTTTTCACCTTTCGTATTTACCTCACGTTTCCGCACGTCCGGCATATCGGCTTTATCCTCTATCCCCCCCCCCCCCCCCCCCCCCCCCCCCCCCCCCCCCCCCCCCCCCCCCCCCCCCCCCCCCCCCCCCCCGGCCGCCCCCCCCCCCCGGCTTTTCACGCTCGTACGGACTCGTTTCACGCTCGGAGAATCTTGACGTGACTTTTCCACACTCGACCACCTCGAGACAAAGGGCATATATTGGGTTGCTCGAAATGTTACTTCACGGGTTTCTTTTTTTTGTCTCATTCAAGAAAAGCTTGAAATTTTTGTACACTGAACAGCTTTTATTCAATAACGTTATTTCCATTTGGGGTTCGATCGACCTTTTGTCATCTCTCGATAAACTTCACGACTCGTCTTTCGTAGAATGCTGATTGATTGATTAATTTGTAGTCAATGTCGACTTGATATCGTACATAAAGTTTCTGATACAAAAGAGATCTCCGTAACGGAATTTTTTCAACCGATATTTGGTATGTTGAAAAGCTCCTTGCGAAATGTGACGAAAATTTTCGTTTTTGGTCTGCATTTTGATTCAATTTTCGTCTAAAGATAGAGTTGCTCGTTAAACCTTAATCACGCTTTAAGGGGATGACGAACATTGTCACGTGACAAACGAGTGAGAGAGTATCGACTTATTAAGAAACAGTGATCTGAATAAAACCCACAAAACGCTATTAAAAAAAAAAAAAAAAGCTTAACGTTAATAGTGAATACTGTTTTCAGAACCAAAAAGATTATTGATACGTTGACTATTGAATACATCATTGAAATAAACATTTTTGTTTTATTTCAAAATTCATAGTTTTTTTGTACTTAAAAACAAATAAGGTGGGCCTCACATCTAAAATTATGTAAATTTTGAGTATGCCCTTTATTTCATACTACCATTAAATCGCGAGCTTCCATAAAACTACCAATTGAATATTCGGGTTGGATTATTTAAAAAGTAATTGTTTGTTTTTGGTAAACAATATTTATCCACTAATTCGTGTGACTTGACTCAAATAAAACAACCTAGAATCAGCTCTTTCAAGGAACAGGTCGAATCACCGGTCACCCCGTATATCCGAGTACACGGATAAAAGTAGTCGGAGCTTGAGGTAGAGCGGACGATCCGCAGGTATGAACAAATGACACGTATGCGGGACGTTAATTGGGCGAGTCGGGAAGAACGGAAGTGTGCGATAATACAAAGGAGCGGATATCGCTCGTGACCCATGAGAGAGAGAAAGAGAGAGAGAGAGAGAGAGAAGAAGAGGGATTTGCATACCTGTGTGAAATTTCGTTTGAAGCGAAGGGATACGTAGGACGAACGGAATTCAAGTTGGTCAACGAGCAACAATGACGAACCGAACTTTTCGAGGTTGAAGAAAAAATAAACCCAAACGAGCCTCCATCCCACCCCCTTCAATTTTCCAACGATCCTGTCGCGAGCGCGTTTCTTATTCGAGCGGCTCAAACTTCCAAGTCGATTTTTCAACGACATCGTTGAGGAGGAGGTACGGTGTAGACCGGAGGCCGCACAGACTCCCTGAGATAGGGTGAAATTGGGAATTCGTGGCTGCGCATGCATAACCCCGAGGCGGTCAACATCAAGGAGTTACGAGCTTGCGTAACTTTCCAAATGTATATTCGAGGAGCGGGGAAAGAGGGAATTCCGAGGTTGGTGTTGGTCACTTGGTTAAACTTGGAATTAGCGTATAATTAATATACAGCCCAGGTGGAAAGCTCGTTCAGGCTCGGTTAGCTCGCTCGTTCCGCGTTCCGGGTAAGGCTGAGTCAATGTGTAACGCAATTACCGTTTACGAGTACCGCTCGTGCCTGAGAATTCTGACGTCGATCCTGAGACGCCGCGTAACATCGAAGTTGATGGCATGTCCCTTCGTACGTTTTCCTCTTCGTATTTTTTTTCAATCCAAGCGGAAAGAGCGTCGCTGACGGTGGTATTACGGTTACGTACACTCGCGTACAAAACCTGTCGCGCACAAAACGTTTCCCCAACGACGCACAAACGATCGCATCGGTCGTTACGAGCACTCGATCGATTATGAGAGGCTCACTTTCAAGCTGGTTTATCCGAACAACGTACATCCGGCTATATTACGATGCCGGTATTTGAATTGTTGGAGAAACCTTGAAGGATTTAACTACGTAATAAACAATATCACATTTTCAATCCACTATAGAAATTCGCTATTGAAACTCTTGTTCCTTACTTCCTAACATCGTTTCCATAATCCTGATCTCGATTCTAACGTACCCGTTCCTATCATCCCGAACTCAAATTTCTCGAAGCTAAACTAACGTTTCCTAGCTATCTTAACCTAAACCGTGCCTTCACGAGGTCACGGGGAAACTGTGAAAAAACTCGTGTCACGATTCCGTTATTCTTCCGATTATCCGCAAAACGTTTGATCAAAGAATCTAACGACAATATCACAGAATTATCAGCTTCCGGTTCACCGATCAATGGCCCAGCCGATACGGTCAGCGGTCACCGCTCCGAGTATTGGCTCCACGAAAAACTGCCTCAACTTCAAGGTAAACAGCCGAAGACAAAGCCCAACTGCCCAATTACCAAGTACTTTCGTATTGTCTTTTTCATCCCGATGATCCGGTGATATCGATGCTACGTCTCCAAAGTGTCTAATTAAAGCGCGGAGGCACGGAATTTCGACTATCGCGAAAAACGCTTATCGGCGTCGAATCCGTCCGAAATCACGCTTGCCCGTACACAAAGGTATAGATGAACGGAGCGTTTTCATTTCATTCGTTTCCCAGCTTTACTTTTCGTACTCGACGGGCCGATGCGACGATTCTGCAATTCCGGAGTTCGCATTGCTATTCGAGGAACGTCATAGCCACGTTAGTAATATACGATTACGCGATACGTATATATCGCACCTACGTTGCCCGACGGCCTTTGTCGTCTATATACGAATATATATATATATATAAGTGTGTGTGGGTGTGTGTGAAAGTGGGCGAGGAAGCTCCAAAGTAGTAAGAGCAGCTTCGGGGTAGATTGAAATTGGATGCAGCCACGCGAATTATTATAATCCTCCGCACTTGGAAACGATGCAGGCTATACAGAGTCCACGCGCATACGACATCACGGGGGAGGTCGGAAGTCGACGGGTAACCCCGTATCCCGGACCCGCATTATTATTTTTGTAGCTTTATTTTCTTTTCATTTTTTAATTTTTTATGAAATCGTTCCGCGGCAAATAAAGAATCACGAGGGTAAACTGGAAAGCATCGAAACGAAGTCTGGAGAAAGCGATTATTAATATTTTTCGAGGGGTAGGTATAGTTGAGAACGGGGAATCGGATCCAATGACGATTAAGATAAATTTATTGGGATATATATTTTTCTTTTTTTTTGTTCAACCGACGCTTTCAGCGATGCGCGAACGTTTCTCGTGTGAGAACTCGGTTTCCAAGACAACGCAATAGAGCTCGAGGAAGAAGAGAAAAACGTCAGCCACGTCGACGACGTTGCGCTCGAGCCAAACTCTCATCCGCGATTTCCTTCGCTCTCTTGGAGTGGTGGTCTTTCTTTCTCTCTCTCTCTCTCTCTCTCTCTCTCTCTTCTATTTCGTCTTCTTCTCGTCCCTCATCGATATTCATTTCCGCTTTATACAAGTCGAAAGGAGAGTGAGAGAGAAGGAAAAAAGGGGAAGTGAGTACGAAAGAAAATCCTACATCGCATCTCCTCGGAATACAATACTGTCGTAGTCGTACTCCTCTTTGGATCGAGAATCCAAATTGGCAGAAGAGTAGGTACATCTAATTTTCCGAAATGCGAGGAAAAATCGCGTTAGCCCGAGGTGGGCCTCTCGAAAAATCCGCGCTTCGGGTCGTCCCGACTTTGTTTCATCGGTTCTTTCTTATACTCTCGGTGGGATCGTTCAACTTTTCGTCTCGGCGACGATCCTGGGACGAAAAATGAATTTCAAACGAACAAACGAAAAGCGAGGGGGAAGGGGGGTTGCAAGTGGTGAAGCAGGGAAAGCATGGAAGAATTGAAGCACAACTTCGAGTGGTTAAGTATAGATATACACGTATGGGGGCAGGGAAGGCAATCCGGGAGAAAAGCGAGAGCGAGAATGGAGAATAAAAAAAAAAAAAAAAGATGGAAAAAAGTTTCCATCGGCCTGGGGAAAAGAGCCTTCCTCCCCGGAGTGTGTGTGTCCAGCACTCGAAATTTTCTTTCTATTCGATTAACCGAATACCCGACCGCTCGCTCCCTTTTTTTTTTAACCTCGCTCTCTCTAACTCCGTTACTCTCGTCGTGATGAAGAATTTAATTTATATTCATTCGAGTTTTAGATAAAGCTTGCGGAACCTTTCAACCTTTTCAAATGTCTTTTGTCCTCGAGTACCATTCTCTCTTTCTCTCTCTCTCTCTCCAACTCTCTGCCTGTCCCTCCTCACGAAAAATTCGAGTGCCCACGAAAGAGCCCTTGACCTCGTCGGTTCCTATTTCCCGCGCAATCTTTCAGCCAGAGATGTAATCAAGAGTGGCAATGTCACCGCGCGGTGATTCGTCGACCATACCCGAGAAGAGCTGTCCGAATATTCGAGGACATCAGTGTTTCCCTCAAATTCAATACTCAGGATGAACCCTGCGAGTTTTGGAGGTTCGACAAAAACATTCTCGCTTCCGACCAAACTCTTGCGCGTGTTCTCGAATTTTAGCTCGGAACTTTTGACGAGAAGAAATACGGGCAAAAACGTCTTTGCGAAATCCTCGCTGCGCTCCCGAGTCAACGGGAGCACCGATGTGAAAGATATTTATTCGTTGGTGCGGTTGTATCGAGTATCTTCGAGCTCGATGTGAAAACTGGACGTATCTGGAAATGCCGCGCCTCGTAGAGCAATCAATTTCATAGACACGCCTCGGCTTCTCACCCTCTCGAACTACCCTCCCCTTCCGCCCCTCTTGTACGTTCGCCAAAGAACAACGAGGGCGCGAATACGTCTTCGTTGGTGTCTCGGAGGCCCGCGTGGCTTTTCCATCCCAACTTGGCTTTTCTACCAAGTTCCGCGCACTTCCATTGAACCAACATACATTTTTGGTTCCATGTCGCCTGATTGCGCGACAAAATATCATTGACGAAACGTCACACGATAAAATATCCCCAGGAAGCCCAGAAACGAACAAACCCAAACAAACCCAAACAATGATGTTTTCTTTGGATGATATTTTGTCTTGTAATGTTGCGACATGCTACCACATTTTTTGCTATTATCCCGAATTCTTAATGATTCGAAGAGCCATTGAATACGTACGTCCAGGAAATACGTAAAAGCTGAAAAAAACAATTGAACAATCAACGAATAAAGAGAATGCCTTTTTATTCGAAACTACTGTTTACGGTTCCAAGTTCGACAGCGTGTGAAAGTCTTCATCGTATTTAAGCTTTTACGTTGAAACATTGCTTTTCTCGAGACGAACTCAAACGTTTCAGGGTCCGCCTCGAACGAAAGATCCCGTGTTGCGTACGTGGCTGTATCGGTTCACGATAGATAGACTCGAAAAGCACCGAGGATGGTACGAGCCGTGAGGAAAAATCGTTGATTTTTCTCGACTGAAAATTCGAGCCCGAAAGCGGATCAACTCGTCAGATATATGTATAAGAAGACAAAGTGGACGGATGTCGATGGAGGGTATTGAAATATATAGCGAGCAACTCGAACGAATCTTCGATTCTTCATTTGCTATTGAATAATAACAATAGCGATAACAACTATCAACAACTCCAATTCCAATTTCATTCGCTATCCCATCAACCCAATACTTATGAAACGAATATAAATATGAAACGAAAGAAGATGAAGAAACTATATGAATTCTTTTTTTACACCTCGTTTAACCCGGCGTGTGTACACTATATTTTCGTGTGTACAGTACGTATTCTGGTTCTTTTAGGAAACTGTCGGATTTACATTTTCTAGGCTTCCAAAAAATTCGACAAAATTCCGGATTACTTATCGCAGTGTTTACTACATGGCTCAGAAGCTACCAAACTCAACAATTTAAAACCGTTGTTAATCAAAATTGAACAAAAGAACAAAAGAGAGATATTTCGATTTCAAATTTTGACTGTACCTTTAATCCTACAGTAGTCGCGCCTTCTAGTGAAACGCGAGTAATCTCATAGGGAGCATTTTTGTCGCCCGTACTTAATACGATATTTTTTTTGTTAATACGAGTCATACGCATTTGTAATTATGTTTTAACGATAAAATAAAACACCAACTATAAAAATAGTGAACGTGCATAGTGTGCAAAATAAAACGAAAATTGTGCCGCGGGCGGGGTTAAAGACCCAGTATACACACGCCTCGTTAAGAACGACGTAAAAATTTTCCGTCGTTTCAATGAAACGGTTGAAAAACGTACTGCCTCCAACATACGAATTGTTCACTGCGTTTCTATAAGACCGTGGTTATGGAACAGCACAGGAATACGCTCGCGAATTCCAGCCCTGCCTGTCGATAACTCCCGACGGATCGTTTTGGACGTGCCCGCTCGTTCGAGAAGACTCTCGCCGTGCGTGTCTACGCGTGGTAATTACCAGAACCCGTGTACGTACTGCGAGGCTAAAGCCCCTTGAGGCCGAGTGTCACATCGACCCACATCGGTGTATTTATAACATGGAAGCGACCGAAAATATTTTTTAAAAATGTTCTTTATTGTTTTTTAATTCCCCTCCATTTTTCCAACGTACACCCTTGCTGTTTTTCACGCGACTTTTTCACTTTCGTTTTTCCCTGCATCTCCTCCTTTTTAGGTATTAAGTTTTTAGTCGTTCGATTAGCTTAATTCTCACGTGTTGCAAATTATACTAATCGCTAAGCGAATTAAGTTGACGCTAACTCAGTTGAATCAGCGTCAACAAGGTGATATCACCGAAAGATACGCTAAAATGCACGTTTTGGTCGAAAAATCTATCGAATTGTGTCAAGATGCCAGATTCGCCTGATTTTCGTGTTTCGCCTCACTTTCAATGAGAATCAGTTAAATAAGCGTCAAATCGGTCATTTCGTCGAAAACTACGCGAAAATGCGTGTTTCTGTAGAAAAATCTTTCGAATTGTGTCAAGTTCCAAGATTCGCCTATCTCGCGATTTTGCGGTCGAAATTTATGAAATCAGGCGAATTTTTCCAAACCCAAAAACAAGGATTTTTCGATCGGTTGAATATTTCGAGAAAAGAAAATATAGGTACTCCCCACCTACCGTGGAACATCGATCAACCGCTATCTTTCATTTTCCGAAATTTGATCAATTTCGGAAATAATCGTACGCGTTTCGGACTCGGTGGTGTACGAGAATTAGTGAAATTATTATTCAACGTTGCATCATCGTTGAATCGAGTAACCGGAACGTTTCATCGAGCGTGTGAAATGAACATTCAATCTTCTTTTTTATTAGTGAATTACGAGTGGCGAGGGTTTGCGCGAGTCTCTTTGGGGGCTTGGCACGTCCGGTTCGAAGACCTCTGCTGGACGAACCCGTTTGATAGTGTAGGCGTTTTTATAAGGAGGAGGAGTGTGCCGCTTGTACACCTAGTTGCTACAGAAAAACGGACACGTGTCGATTCATATCGGATTTGCAAAGGCTCGAGCTTGTTCCAGAACTCGAGTCTTCTTCAACTATCTGATACTCTGATTCCTCAGTCGGCACGATCGTTAAGAAAAGCATCGATATTCCGAATAAAAAAGCGAAGCAAAGCGTTACGAAGAGAGAGAGAGAGAGAGAGAAGATTAAATTCAAAATATCGCTAGCCAATACGACTACGATCACCGCTTTAATTAATCCTATCGGTTTGAAAATAGGATTTTCGGATATAACCGTAAATACGACGGATATATGCGTGTCGACGGCACAACTATAGGCTCATCGTATTTATGTCAGCGACTCATCGTGTACGGATTTTAGACTCCTGCTAACCCCAACGGCACACACGCGCAACCCAATTGACATCGGCCAAATGGACTCGGAATATGATTACAGGCGTATGCTCGAGCGCGTCGAATGCGCGTGAACGATCGATTAATAAACTCCGTTTTACCTTATCGTTCGATGGACGAGCGCTTTCCGAAAGATCCGATGACACCCGGAAAATACGACAAATGGAACATCGCACCGAACCATAGTTCATTTCCATTACAATTTTTTTTTATAAACAAACTAGATAATAAACAAAATATATGAAAAATAAAAACAATTTCATCTCCGATTTGAGTATGAATCCGGAAATATTGATGGTGGAGTAAAGTGCGAGAACCAAACTTGAAGGAAATAAAATTCCACCGATTACCATTTTTTTGAGAAACTTGATTGTATAACTCTGCAACTATTGATCCCCTGTAAAAATGATAATGACCAATCTTGTGGGAAATAAAATTTCCAACAACTTTGTATACTACCATTTTTGCTCTAAAGTTGAAAGTTAACGAGTTATTTCAGAAAAATAAAAAAACTGAAATTCAAATCGAGATGGCAGGGATTGCACAATCAGGATTGTCCCGAAAATCGAAATGTAGACTCCCAACCACCCTCCTCGACGTTTAAAAAAAAAAAAATTGCTTCCAGGAATTTTTTTTATTTCAATGTCTATCTCGACTGGACTACCATCGCCCCGACGTGATTAACCGAAATTACACTCGCTGGTATTGTCGCACGAGTCGCGACGCTTCTCTCGACCCCCACGCGTTTCTGTATTCGTGCACGCGAGGCGGTTGAAAGCTCGAGCGCCATCTCTGGTCAACCGGCGGAATTAGATAGCATTTAGAGCTAAGCGCCGAGGCAGAAGCTACTCGAGTCACCGACTGTAGATGAGATTATAGGTATTGCAGTAGTACGAGTCCGATGTCGAAAATGTAGGGAGCGGAGCTCTACAGCCAACGTACAGTGCTGCTGTGCGACGGAAAGCGCAAATAAACACGACACACGACGAAGAACTATTCGTGATAATAGCATCTAGTAGTTAAGGGAATGACGAACACGTTGGAAACTTTTGACGCGGTACCTCGTTAAGTCGGTAATGACAATTTTGGGATTTTGGGATTCCGGAAAAGTGGCCTGGGTAGTCGAACATTGTTTTTCTGATTTAAAAGTATTAAAAGAGTCTATATAATCGGAAATTTTCAGCTGATTACGAATATGAACGAATTTTCGTCAAAAACACTGCACACAGCAAAAGAAATCGTGATTTTAGAAGTTTTTTACAATTTTTTCATGGCAATTTTGGGTTTTGGAGAAAAT